>JAXCGZ010000223.1:75000-80000 GCA_037179515.1 Halocaridina rubra
AAAATTAATAAGCTTCTGTATTCTGTTTATCTGAGTCTTAGTGGTAGCTCCCCAAACAGTTGTCCAGTAATTAATGTGACTTAGGGCTAGAGATTCAACAACAGTTATTCGAGTGGTAGTCTCAAAATTGTCTTTTATACGTGATAAGTACATTAATGTTCCTGTAACCTTTTTGCATACTTTATCTATGTGGGAATCAAACAACATGTGGTTATCAAAGTGAATTCCTAGGTTTTTGACTGTTTTGCTAGGTGTGATAATATTGTCGCAAAAATTAATTGTTGTGTTTTCTGGAATTTGTGCTATGTGGAACCTTGAACCAATAAATATGCACTGTGTTTTACTTTCGTTAATTAACAGCCCAATTTCTTGGAAATAGGTTTTAATTTTTGACAGAGTGTTTTCTGCTCTTAAAGTTAGCTCTGGGAGATTATTAATATCACCACTAAGGAGTAGTTGAGTGTCATCTGCATATTGTACGACTAGACAGTCAGAAATGAAAGAAGATAGATCATTTACGTAAATGGAGAAGAGGATAGGACCAAGTACTGATCCCTGTGGAACACCAAATGATACATTTTTTGGCACAGAGATAATGTTGTTAAGACGTATGGACTGTTTACGATTAGACAGATACTCGCTAAACCAGCTTGGATCAATATTTAAGTTAATACATTTACTTAAAAGAATTTCATGGTTTACACTGTCGAAGGCTTTTGATAAGTCTAATAATACAAGCAAAGATATTTTTTTCATATCTATATTATTATATATACTATTCGTAACTTTAAGCAGTGCAGTTTCCGTCGAGAGTTTTGGTCTGAAACCATGTTGGTTAATCGTTAGTAGTCTATTTGATTCTAAATATGACATAAGTTGGCATGCAACAATTTTTTCTAATATTTTAGAGAAAATGGGTAGCAGGGAAATGGGACGATAGTTTGTCACATCTTCTCTGTCCCCCTTTTTATGCAGAGGTATTACATGTGATATTTTCCAAGAGTAAGGAAACTTTTTAGTAACAATGGAAGTGTTCATAATAGTTAGAATATAGGATGCAATCATGGGTAAAGCATCTTTGATGAACTGAAATGGTATACCATCTGAACCATAAGAGCCAGAGTTTCTTAGGCTCTTTATGGTAAGAATTAGGGTAGCACAATCGATAGGATTTATCTTGAAGTACTCTCTTGTGTTTTCATTGGAAGAATTGTCATTTAAGCAATTACTCATATTCACTGAGTTGATGTTTTCTTGAGTTTTTTTCATATGTATTTTTGCCAACGTTAGCAAAATAGTTATTAAAGTTATCTTCTTTGTCTTTCAACTCCGTAATATTTTCATAACTTTCTGAGGTACTCTTTTCATTTGGTATCATGCTTCTTATCACTTTCCATGTTGCTGCTGTATCATGTCTAGAGTCATTAAATTGTTTTTTGTATAAGTCTTTTTTACTTACACTGATGAGAGATCTGACACGTTTCTTTTCTGTTTTATAACGTTCTCGGAGAGTCATATCATATCTATTCATTTTTAGCTCTTTTTGTATTTGATTTCTGATTTGCATTGCCTCTTTGATGTCATTAGTTAGCCAGGGGGCTGAGGGGCGGGTTATTTTTCTTGTTACAATGGGTGCACAACTATCTAAGCATTCAAGGAAGACTTTTGTTAAAATCTCAACCTGCAAATCGACGTTATCTGTGTATTTAATTCTATTAAGTGCATTTGTGTTGTTGATTAATGTTTCACAAAAGATATCAGGGGAGTAATTTTTTAGACACTGGAATGTCTTGAGGAGAGGCTTCCTTTTCGGCTTGTTTATGTTTAGCATAGCAATGTTCAGCTCGTGGTCTGCAATTGGGCAGGGAACTACGTCCCAATAGGGTATACTTTCCACTTTATTTATTATCAGATCTATAAGAGTCCTAGAATTAGGGGTTATGCGGGTCGGTTTTGTCACTATTTGTGTTAACTTCACAGTGTTGATCACCCTTTTCATTTTGTTATCTGCTGAGAGCAAGTCATCATTAAAATCACCAAGTATGTATATGGGTTTATGACGCACACAGATATTTCTGAATGTTTCTAGCAGATGATTGAATGAACTGGTAGGTGCTTTAGGGTGACGGTAAACACACCCTACAATGAAAGATGGAAGTTTCTGATACTGCACAGTGATCCATAAATCTTCGAGCTCCTCAGTTTTTTCTAAACCTGTGGTTATTTCTGATGCACTAAGATAATTTCTAACATAAATACAAACCCCACCCCCTCGGCCATGGTCATTGCGAAATATTTTAAATTCTGGGATATTCACATATTTATTTTCAGTTACAGGAGGAAGCCAAGTTTCACTTACACAGAGGATGTCTATGTTGTAGTCTTTTGTTAGCATTATTATTTCCTCAAAATGAGCGAGCAGGGACTGAGCGTTCACATGTACTAATGTTACATTCTTACCATGTTTCATTGGGGTGGTATCCATAGTCATAGTTGTAGTTTCGACTGTGTGATTCTGCTGGGAATTCATCATTGTAGTGTGTTCTGGGGTTAGCCCATGGATCCTGGTGTCTGTACCTGCCGTTGGAGGTGTAACGCTGGTTTGAGTACGTGCCGTGGTATGATCGGGCCTTCCCAAAGTTTGTATGCCTAGGTGAGTGTCTAGGGTTGTAAGAGCCATCACTCCAGGAGAAGTCTCTTGTGCGTGGACGGCGATAAGAGAGGTTTGTATCGTATCTCTTTCTGTAGTCTCGCGTATAGGGGATTGTTTCATTAGCTCTTTGCTGTTTATTTTGGTATGACTGTAGTTTGGGATATTTTGTAGAATACCCAGGTTGTGTCCATTGTTTGCCCCCACGAAATGGCTGGACAATTGTGCCTGTAGGCCATTGATTCAGTTTGTAAGGCACATATTCAAATCCTTTCGATATCGTTATTGCGAAGGAAACCCAGTTTGAATTGCGAGAAAGCTCCTTAATCAAGACTTCTTCAGAAGGAATGCCTTGATTTGTCAATGTATTACGTATCTCTCTCTCAAAGGGGTTGCCAGGAATGCGAATATATATTTGAGCTGTAACCCTTGCACTTGCATTATTGGGCAACTGTGGCTGTGGGGGAGAGGACTTCGATGGAATGTTTAGAATAGAGACTGCTGCTATTTTGTCTTTTCTGTTTTCTTCATTATTTTGCAGCCTATTGCTGGGTTGGTTATTTGTGCTGGAAGGTGTAAATTGGTTGTCCTGGTTAGTGATAGTTGCTGTGTTGTTAGGAGTAGTGGAGATTGACTCTATATCTTCTTCGCTGTTTTGCAACTCTTTACCAGGTTGGTTGTTTGTGCTGGGAAGAATCTTGTTCTGGTTAGTGCCTGTTGTTGTATTGTTGGGAGTAGTGGGGAAGGACGCTGTTGTTTCATCACTATTTTGTAACCTGTTACTGATTTGATTATTTATGCTAGATGGTGTATTCAGGTTGTCTTGATGACTATCACTTTTATCTGGATCTACCTCTTCTTCACTACCACTGTCACATTCGTCTCTCAATGCACTGAAGGAATTGTGAGTAGAGACAGAAAACCTAGTTTGCAAAACCCGAGGGTTGTTGATAGAAGGGACATCATCGTTGTTAGGTGACAGCACTGAACTGAGAGGTGGAGATGTTTCTAATAGGAGTTTCAACCTAGAATTATCTCTTTTATATATATATATATATATATATATATATATATATATATATATATATATATATATATATATATATATATACATACATATATATATATATACATACGTATATACATACATATATATATATATATATATATATATATATATATATATATATATATATACATGTGTGTGTGTACACATACACCCCACGTGGAGTAAATGTCATAAAAGAGCTTCAAGGAATGAGAGAGAGAGAGAGAGAGAGAGAGAGAGAGAGAGAGAGAGAGAGAGAGAGAGAGAGAGAGAGAGAGAGAGAGAGAGGTATTCGTACTGTAATTAATCTCTTTTGTACCCTTTGAGGGTATCAGTTGAGTGGGCGACGCTTCCATCATGCATCAGACAACCCTCCCCCTTTCTCTTAGCCATAAAAAATAAACAAAAGAAAACAAATAAAAAAAAGACAAAAGTTTTGTTGTCTGTCCACGCCAACGTTGCCTGGGATGCAGTTGGTTCCACTCATGGTCTGCAATATCCATTCGTGTACATCATTATACATAGAGATGTTGTAAATATGCATGTTTGAGCAAAATAAGTTTTGTGCTCACAGGGGTGCCGCGAGAATGTGAATCTTGAAATTTAGTTTATCTTTCATGAATTTAAACCCTAATCTAACCACACTTCCCAGGCTAAGTTAGCTTAGTTAGATTAGGTTAAGAATTAAATCAATGAGAGAGGAACTAAATTTCTGAGCGTAGGAATCAAAGCCAGCGTCCACTGTGTTTGTTCTAAATATTTCTCAATTTAAATATAACTAATTCATTCAGTGTTAGTGTATATATAATTCAAATGAGTTTGACTGTGATAATGCCCTTTTATGCAAATAAAGGTATGACTGCGAACACATGTTCCCCAGCTAATACTTTCACATCCAAATTTAAAAAAAAAAAAAAAAAAGCTTGAGGAGAGAAGATTAGAAAGAGTGATAAAGGGGACATAGGGATGTTCATTATTAATATTATTATTATTATTATTATTATTATTATTATTATTATTATTATTATTATTATTATTATTATTTTAATAATAATAATAATAATAATTACTATTATTATTATCATTATTATTATTATTTTAATTGTTATTATTATTATTATTATTATTATTTTCATTATTATTATTATTATTATTATTATTATTATTATTATTATTATTATTATTATTATTATCATTATTATTATTATTACCATAATCCAAACAACAAGCTCAGCTGGAGAAGTAAAATGATACTAAATGGCAGAACTCAGTATTGGAATATTGGCATTAGAGGAGCAATAA
>JAXCGZ010000223.1:82500-92500 GCA_037179515.1 Halocaridina rubra
CACGGTAGGCTCGAACCGATGTTAATCGCTTCTCGACTCATGCGTTCTACCAGATCTGGGAATATCTGTTCAAGACCCTCTTTTTCTTTCACATAAGTCTTGTACCAGTGAAATTCAAGTCACATGAAAGCTGAAACATGATATAACAATCAGAGCTCTTTCGCCTTTGAATATAAATTGGAAAGTGAGTCGATAAGATGAAGTCCCATAAATAAGAAATGACAACTGCTTAACCTCGGTCCAATTGTCATACAAAAACTCTTTAGCCTCAAGTCCAATTCTGTGGAACCAACTTCCATTATCTCATCTTTTAGTTTGACATACGGAGTTCGTAATGAAGATAACTTACAAAACGTCAAATGACTTTAAATAACCCTATAAATTGTTAGGTTAGGTGACTTGCCTTGTAAAAATGGATAATTCTTGAGCATCCTAATGCTACTCTTCTCTATAAGACTATAAGATCCAGACAATCTCTTATAAGACACATTTAAACCACAAGACTAAAGCCCTCGGATCAAGAGAAACCAATCGACCTGAAGACTTCCAGGCACATTTTCAGCCATAAAACTTGTATGTATGGCTCCTCTACTCAGCAAAAAAAGAAGGAAAGACTTCCAACTCTTGGTCCTATTCTATGTGTGCTCTACTTGTTTTACAAAAACTCCTCTTCATTGTAACAAGGTTAAAGATCACAGCTCTGCTAGTCCTAAAAAGACTCCTGTTCTATTTATTCACAATTTTCTCAAGAAATAAACAACTTTCAAAACCGCAGCCATAAGTTTATGACTTCAAGATATAATTTAACTACAAATCCTCTGTTCTGACATCGAGGAAGTAAAGGTCAACTTCCTGTCCCACATAAACACTCCTTGTCCTACATAGGCTCATGTCTATATCTTCTCAGTTCTTTCTAGATCTGAACAACTTCCAATTTCTCAACCATCGACTTGCAACATAAAAATATAATCTTGACCACAGATCTTTTGCCCTCTGACCTCTTTATTCAGCCATGAGGAAGTAAGGAAGGACAACTCTTCTCGCTGGGTTAGCTTTTCTTGTCCTACCGAGACTCCTTATCTAGAGCCTCAAGAGGGTCTCTCCCAACTTAAAATATAATTCGACCACAAACCAGCTTGCCCTCTGACCCCTTCTCTTCTTCAACCATGAGGAAGCTGTGCTGTTGTTGTTGATGTTGACCGCCAGAGGGACGTGTCATTGGCTGAAATATAAGCCTTTTATCACTCTTGACGATAATAATAGGTTACCCTATGGTCCTAGCTTAGGCCAACCAGGCCATGTCTGTCGACATTAATAGTGGCTCTGAATTCCCGAGATCGACAATTATTGACCTTACAGCCCCGGCTACAAGAGCGGTTTTAACCCGAGGATAATTAACGATAAGATGTTTGTGTGCCGGGATATACGGTTTATAGTTTTGATAATTATCGTGATATATATTTATTCTGCCGATTTACTTGATCCACAGATATTTGAGTGAAGCAATTAGGGAACTCAATTAGGCACGCGGGTTATATCATTCTTTAAACCAAGGGGAAAAGTTAAAGGAAAAGTGTTATTTGGATCGTATTTCAATGGCTATAGTTAACCCCCATTAACAGAAAATAATTGTGATCATTATATAAAACACAAAAAAAGGTTATTCTCATCTAATAATTTTATAAATGCTTTCACATTCACACATGTCTGAACTATTATTACAGAGAGAGAGAGAGAGAGAGAGAGAGAGAGAGAGAGAGAGAGAGAGAGAGAGAGAGAGAGAGAGAGAGAGAGAGAGAGAGAGAGAGAGAGAGAGAGAGAGAGAGAGAGAGAGAGAGAGAGAGAGAGACTTAATACCACTTGAACATATAATCACTAGTAATATAAAATATTAAATCAAATATAATGCATGATAATTAGTTACATATAATAATAATAATAATAATAATAATAATAATAATATAATAATAATAATAATAATAATAATAATACAAATGATAATAATAATAATAATAATAATAATAATAATGTTCCGGTTTTACGTCACGGACTCCCTTTTCTACCAAGGGCAAGGACGGCTGCCTTCTTGCGAAGGACATGTTTTGGCAGATGTAATCGTTACCCTGAGTGCATGACCTTGCTAACCTCAGAATGTGACGGGGCGCAAACCCTCGACCTGACGCCTCAGAGTCGCGGACACTACCGCTTGGGCCACGGTGACTACTATAATAATAATAATAATAATAATAATAATAATAATAATAATAATAATAATAATAATAATAACAATAATAATAATAATAATAATATATACATTCATGCTGCTGCTGCTACTACTACTACTACTACTACTATTACTACTGCTACTAAAACTACTACTAATATTACTACTACTACTACTAATAATAATATTAATACAGAGCAGAGCACCCACGACCATAATATTTGCAAACATGATAACTTAAAATCCAAATATACATAGTTCAAAGAGATATGCATACATACACTTAGATTCAACACATCAAAACATCTTCACACACACACACACACACACACACGGACACAAATAAAACTTGGATTGGAGATTTTCAACAGTTTATGCAAGTTATATCTTACGTCAAGACCATGTGCCATTTCCCATGGAGTGGTCGATTAATAAAGTATAAAATCAGTTCATTCTTATAATGTAGAAATTATTCTAAGCGATAGCAATATACTTTTTCTGGTGTCTTTTCTTTTTATCATATATATATATATATATATATATATATATATATATATATATATATATATATATATATATATATATATACATACATATTATGTATATATATATATATATATATATATATATATATATTATATATATATATATATATATATATATATATATATATATATATATATATATATATATATATATATATATATAATATATATATATATATATACATACATATTATGTATATATATATATATATATATATATATATATATATATATATATATATATATATATATATATATATATATATATATATATATATATATATATATATTATATATATATATATATATATATATATATATATATATATATATATATATATATATATATATATATAGTTAGTTAGAAAATATCTCTTATATACTTTGTGCCCTAGAAATAATATAATGAAAATATAATATCAAAATAATACTTAATAAATAATTAGGTAAATTAACAATATAAATGTTAAAATAATTAACTTTACAGGAGGATGGGTGTGAAGAAAATAATAACAGAGAAGATGATGAAATTAGACAACAAGAAAAGAGAGAAAAATTAAAAACAAGGAAAAAGATGACGAAAGAGTGAAGGCAAAAAATAAATAAAAGAGCAATAATTAAAAAAAATAGATTAAAAGAGAAAAATAAACAAAGTAAAAAAGATGAAAGGAGAAAAAAATGAAAATAGCATGACAGAAAAATGGACAAAGACTGAAGGCACGAAAGAGAGAAAGAATAAAAATTAATATATATATACAAAGAAAAAAGTAATTTAGGAAGAACAATAACGACAGGAACTCATGGAGGAAGAGGAAGTACGAATAGAGGAATAATAAGGAGAGGAGGTGGTAGTCGAGGAAGGGGAGGAGGAAGAGCAAAAAGAAGAGGTGGAATACGAGGGGGCGGAGGAGAGGGAAGAGGAAGGAAAGGTGCTGGAGTAGGAGGAGGTGGAAGGAAAATAAAGAAGGAAAATGGGCTACGAAGGAAGAGTAGAAATAGGAAGAGGATCATGATGATGAGGAAGGCGAAAAGAAAGAGAGGAGGAGGAGGAAGAGATGATGGTGATAAGGAGCAGGATGGAGGAAGGTGGAAATGAGGAAGAGGGAAACGTTTAGGAGGAGGATAGAAGAGGAGAAGAGTAGAAGGAAGAAAAAAGGTGGCATAATGTAGGAGGAGGAGGTGAAGAAAGGGAAGAGAAGACCTAGAGGAGGAGGGAAAGAGGAGAAGGAGGAAGAAGAGGAAGAGAAGGCGGAAGAAAAGGAGAAGAAAGACGAGGGGGAGGATGAGTTGGAGGTAGTGTAAGAGAAGAAACACGGTGAAGAGAATGAAGAGGAGAAAGAGGTGGAGGAGGTTTTGGATATGCATTTATAATGCAGCCTCTTACCATTTACCTTTGTAATGCAAATATACTGCATGCAAGAAGATCCTTCAAGAAACAAATGCTGAGGAAGAGGCTCGAACAAGGAGCCACAGCCACTCACTCTGAGGGGGAAAAAAGAAAGAAAGAAAAAATGAGCATGATATAAGAGTCCATGAGGCTTTAGAATTCACAAGTAGTAATAACAATAATAATAATAATAATAATAATAATAATAATAATAATATTATAAGTAACATTAGCAACAATGCACAATATACAAAATCAAAATCCTAGTAATAACAATAAAAGTAATAATAATAATAATAATAATAATAATAATAATAATAATAATAATAATAACAATAAAAATGATAATAAAAATAATAATAATAATAATAATACATACATACATACTGAGAGAGAGAGAGAGAGAGAGAGAGAGAGAGAGAGGAGAGAGAGAGAGAGAGAGAGAGAGAGAGAGAATTTCGGTAAGAGAGTAAAGTGAGAAAACTCTAAAAGATAAGCCTTGAGACGACTGCAAATGTCATCCTTTAAGGTAGGTAGGCAGAGAAGCAGCATCCGGCGGATCCTTTTAAAGAAATCGGGAAGGGAGCAGACGTACACAAAATCCTCCTTTGTGTGATTTAGGGACCTGAAGATTTGTGTACAAAGCCTCCTGGAACCGAGAAAGGGGAAGAATCAAGGTAGGACGCTCTATCAACAAATCCTTTCTATTGTATGACCGAAGGACATGGGGAGGATGCCGGGAGGAGGGGAAAAGGTTTACACGTAAGCTCTGGTTGAAATATATACTATATATGCATATACGGAATCCTCCAAAGCCGCGGGAGAATGCCCTAAGAGGTGCCATAGGTCACTCACTTAATACCCGAGGATGTACTTCATCCTGGGAAGCTCCGTGTATTTTGGTGACCAGTGTTCTGTAAAATCTCCTACATGCTGTCTATTAGGCCAGAGCTCACTCTAGCTTAAGGAAATGCATCGACATGAAAAATTCAAGCAGAGGAGGCCACTTCCTGAAGAGACACCGAAGAAAGAAGGCTTAAACAAGAGAGCCACTGTGGCCAACGAAGGAAGGCCCCCGTCTTTTGTCCTTAATGCAGCCTGGATCTTCCTCCTGGGTCATAAATTGTTCTTCCCTTGCTAGGACGCCTATAAAGGGCCCCTACTTTCTTTTTTTCTTCTTTTTTATCATGGGATAAGGGACACGTATGAATTTCAATGTATGCAAAGTCATGATGAAGGACTATACTGTGAGTGTTTACTGCCTACCATACTTTAACAAAGAGAAGGTGAGGCCCAATACTGTCTGGCACAAAACAAGATTAGAGGCCCCTTTAGTTCCCTATTCTTTTTTTTTCCCTCTTTCTTAAATCGTATGGCTATGAATGCAGATAAGTTGCATTGCAATGGATGGGCCTCAACTGCCCATCAACTAAGGAAAAAAGAAGAGCTATTATATCACTGAGGATTTACTCAGTTGCCAATTGGGGAAAATCTCTACAAATAAATGTGTGAAATTTATCTGCAGCTGTGACGACAAAGTCTCGCATTTCACAACAAGGTCTCCCCTGTGAGTCTAATGTTTACAAAAGAGGGGAAAATTTATGAGCCTTGTGTAAAAGATGAGTAATGTATGGTATTGGATTTATTACAAAAGCCAACCCAAGTCCCCCATCTTTATATATATATATATATATATATATATATATATATATATATATATATATATATATATATATATATGCACAACCACACATGTTAATATATATATATATATATATATATATATATATATATATATATATATATATATATATATATATATATATACATATATATATATATATATATATATATATATATATATATATATATATATATATATATATATATATATGTATATATATATATATGTATATATATATATATATATATATATATATATATATATATATATATATATATATGTATATATATATATATATGTATATATATATATATATATATATATATATATATATATATATATATATATATATATATATATATATATATATATATATATTCAGAGCTACTGCCCAACAGCTCTCTATAGACGTGATTCGTGTTTCCTCTTAAACACTCAGTAAACAGCTCAACAGACACATACACACACAAGCGCTGGCAAATGCACACACACACATAGCGAGAGAGAGAGAGAGAGAGAGAGAGAGAGAGAGAGAGAGAGAGAGAGAGAGAGAGAGAGAGAGAGAGAGAGAGGAGAGAGAGAGAGAGAGAGAGAGAGAGAGAGAGAGAGAGAGAAATGTTCTACAAAGCTCTTAGAACAAGAAGACAGTGATAAAAAAACAAACAAATAATTACATGAAGACAACTGTGATAACAATGACGAAGAAGAACAGACAAAGGAACAAACAAATATTTATTTCCATTATATTCGTATGATAGTTCTTCTGTTACAAAACTGAGAATACACTTATAAATAGACAAGTAACTGAGCAAATATGAAAAAGGGTGACACATACACTTACAGTGATGATAGATAGGGCTTTCCTAGAAAATTAGAATTAAGTGGAAGTAACAGATTTTTATATAATTACAGATAAATAATGAATAAGCAGATAACTGGGTAAAGCGTATGCATAATATTAATAATAATAATAATAATAATAATAATAATAATAATAATAATAATAATTTATAATAAATAAAAATGAATCAGTTAAGAGAAAAAGATCCATACTTACAAGTGAGAAAATAGCATACTAAGAGAATGAACTGTAATAGAATTTACAAATGTACGAACAATTATGAGTAAACAACGAATAAGCAGATAGCAGGGTAAAATGTAAACATATTCTTGATAATGACCATAAAAATATTATTAATAATAATAATAATAATAATAATAATAATAATAATAATAATAATAATAATAATAATAATAACAATAATAATAATAATAATAATGAAGATGATAATAATAATAATAATAGTAATAATGAAAAAATCTGATAACATTTATAATAATGATGAAACAAAAGCAGAACATTATTAATAATTTTAAATTTCCGATACCTGAAATAGAGATATGAGGTAATTGGGCATACATATGTATAAGTACAGTACAGTAGGATAGTATATCACTCAATATATAGCAGTTATACTAACAAGTTCACAGAGATAAAGCTTGCATAGAAAAGTAACAGCAACTGCAATTAAAATACATAATAACAACAATAATAATAATAATGCAAATGGAATGATGATACCCGATATTTAAGTTTAAAATTCAAAGACCGTAATAACAAGTTACATACAGGATAGCTATGAGAAAAAGTGACCCTTATTAGTGGCACCATCTCCATTTTTGTTCTCCTTATAATGATAATAATTGATGTTTAACTTAAAGATCAAAGAGAGTGATATCAATTTACATACAGAATAGCTAGTATTAGGGGAAATTACATTAAATCAATAAGTTTGATCAGTGTGTAACAAGTATTCTATTTGTCCAAAAGAAAAACTGTACATTCTATAAATATTGAGCTCATTTCTCTGCCTTGTGCTACTTCCCCTTATATCCCTGACTGTCTTGAAATTAAATAGCCAGTTGGGATGATGATGGTTCATAAATATGTATACAAAAACATAATCAGCAAAAGGGACTTTGTTTTCTGCCCACAACCACTAAAGATTTTTGTGAGCCGATGTGATGTGGTCATATTTTCTTATTCCTCCCAGGGCAACTCGAGCTGCAAAATTTATAAGCGTCTGAGTCTTATTAGTAACTGCCCATATGGGCTAGGGATTGGACAACCATTAATCAAGTGGTAGTCTCAAAATTGTCTGTTATATGCGATAAGTACATTAGAGTACATTAGGGAGGGAGAAGGAGACAGAAGGAAAAGAAAGGAAGACGACGTCAATGAAGAAGGGGGAAAAAGAGAAATAAAAAAAAAGACGGGAATAAGACGACAACAAACAAAGGAAGAGGAGGACGAGGAGAAAAAAGAGAAAAGAAGGAAGAGAGGAAAAGGAAGTGGAGAAATAAATGAGGAAGGCGACGAAGAAGGAATAGAAGAGGAAAAAATATTCATGAGGAAAGGAAGGCAACGAAGAAGAAAGAGAAGGAACAGAATAAAAGGATTAGGAGGAAAGGAAGAAAAAAAAGAGATGACAAGGAGAAGAACTAGAAGAACTAAAGACTAACACGACGACAACGAAGTTGAAGAAGAAGGAAGAGGAGGAGTGAGGAAGATGACTCCATCTGCAGGGATGGGAAAATGGTAATGCAGTAGCCGTTGTATATGGTGGTATGTATGTAACTCCATATTGCATATTTTACCACCTTACGTTCTAGAGCTCCCGAGTGCAAGTCCCAAAGGGCTGTCACTCTATCGGTTCACTAACACCAAACCTAAATTTCATTTCAAGTCTGATATCCTATCTAACACTCTGGCACTACCATATATTGCAACAAAAAATAAAACTGGCACCCAGAGAGAGAGAGAGAGAGAGAGAGAGAGAGAGAGAGAGAGAGAGAGAGAGAGAGAGAGAGAGAGAGAGAGAGAGAGAGAGAGAGAGAGGAGAGAGAGAGAGAGAGAGAGGAGAGAGAGAGAGAGAGAGAGAGAATTACATCATGAGATCTTTCCCTCTTTTATCCTAACAGTGATTGTAGGATGGAAGGATGGGAGATAAGACATACAGCTAATCTAATGAACTTCTTTTAAAAGACTAGAAATACCCTTGAGGTGCAGCTTACATTCCTAAGACCCTCTTTTTATATAATAATTTGTTAATTTCTATGTGACTAGGGAAGCTTGGAATAAGATTTTAAAGAATTTAATCTTCTTCCGTCTGTCCCCAGAAAGAAAGCGAGTTAAGAAACTTAACCAGTTAACAATTCTCTTGGCATAACGGTTCAGACCCATAATAGCCACTTGCTGTAACATTTTAGGTGCTTAGTCTGGGATTGAGGCAAAAGGCAGGTATTTAGTGTGGGAATGAGGCATATGTAATGTAAGGTAAGGTTAGGTTAATCTAATTCAACCAAGCCAAACGATATTTTTTTTATTCAACCGGTAAGGTCAACTTAGCCAAAGCAAGCCAAACTAGAGATTGAATGCAAGTGTTCCATCTAGGATTGCGATAAGTTAGGTGCCTATTCTGGGATTAATTCACAATAAATGTTAGGCAGCAAACTTAATAACTTGCTGAAGTTTACCTTAACAATACAAGGTATTGCTAGGTAAGATAGCTATACCTTAAAAAAAAAAAAAAAAAAAAAAAAAAAAAAAAAAAAAAAAAAAATATTAAGAGGAGAAAGAGAAGAAAATAAAAAAACAAAATTTCTACATCACTGAAGGCACCATAAGCATAGAGAACTTGAGGCAATTCGGAAGAAATTCTGAATTATGCGCATGCGTGTGCGCTTAACAACGCAGGATAATTAAACTGCGATACGATGCAAAGATTTTCAACATATCTTGATTCATCATCAATAGCAACTCACACAACATACACAGCAGTTGACCATATTTGCACCTCTCTCTGTCTCTCTTTATCAATCTACCTATCTACCTCTCAGTAATGTGCTACTAATATCTGTCAGTGCCTATTATTATTATTATTATTATTATTATTATTATTATTATTATTATTATTCATTCCCGTCACTAAAGTCACAAAAAATCATACACACACACACATACAGAGAGAGAGAGTGTGTGTGAGAGAGAGAGAGAGAGAGAGAGAGAGAGAGAGAGAGAGAGAGAGAGAGAGAGAGAGGGGGGGTGGGCGAAACGATACCAATAAAGCCTATATTAATGCTAACGATAGTGACATAAA
>JAXCGZ010000223.1:97500-104116 GCA_037179515.1 Halocaridina rubra
TTAATCCAATTACTTGTGCTCCACATTCTCACTGCTAGCCGTTCATCATTCCTTTCACGTAATCTACCTTATCCGGCAGCCTTCTTTCAATACCCGTTCTCTGCCTCATCTCCCCATTTGAGGAGGTGAGTGGTTGGTAAAAGCTAATTATCTCTCTCTCTCTCTCTCTCTCTCTCTCTCTCTCTCTCTCCCTATTTCCTGATATACACTGCTCTTCACTTAAATTTAAAAACTGACTTCATACAAGTCTCAAAACTAACTCGTCCAATTTCAGAAAACATAAATTATACTATTCCCAAACTGCACCTTACTTCACTCCCCCCTAAAAACACATACACACGTTCACCCCCTCCCCCAAAGAACATACGCATACGCACCCACACAGGGACATACACACACACATGAATACAAATTACACATTTCCTAACAATTGGACAGATGTACTAGTGTACGAAAGTCAAAAGATAAAAATTTGCAATTTATTTCACTTCCTAACAAGAGTTCTCTTTGGTTAACCGCGATCTCTCATTGGAAGTAAAGACTGCCAACAAGTTAGGAAAAGGGTTCCCAACGCTTTCGAGGTCATTTGCCCCTTAAGATTGAACCATGTACATGTCATTTCCAAATCCCAATGCTTTCGGGGTCGTCTACCATTATAGACTAAATTAAGTTTAATTCCTTGTATGAACTACATCTAGCTCCTTATATTCTAAATTAAAATGAGATTGAGGAAATATTATTTATTATTTACAATGGCTATTATTACAAAAACTTAAAATAATACAAAGAAAATAACATTTAAGAAAATATTGTACAAGTTCATTGTTATATAGCAAGGCCAAAGATGACTTGATTATTTTATATAAGCTAGCCGTGAGACATTGTTTTGCTCTTATCTGAGACCGAACTCATAAAGAACTGTTCCATCACTAGCGCCACAGCTATGTACACAGTGACTTTTCTGATTTTACAGGGGCTATAAAAAAAGTCACTACCTTTTCACTCTTATAACCACGTAAGAAGATACCAAAATTTATGCATAATTAGAATTCCTGTATACATTAAAGACATAGTGACAGCTTACTATTTAGATTTTTACAAGGAAAATAATCCGCATCTGCTCAGCATTGCTTAATGGGATGGATGGGTGCCACAATGAGTAAACGATGAGGGTAAACTAGCTACAGCTGTCAGGCACCAATGTATACCCACATACCCTGTGAATGACCCCATGCAGTGTTGCTGTGGTGTGTGAAGGACTTGTGAGGATCCTTTATCTCTTGGGAGCTAAGATGACAGAGATGAGATGAGCTAGCCTTCTGGTGAATAGGTGTGTTTTGACTCGATCACCCCCCCCCCCTTAAAGGGTATTACGGCCACTGTAAAAAAAAAAAAAAAAAAAAAGGCCAATTACAGCCCGGTTTCGGCGTTTGAATCTCAGGTTTTGGCATTCCACAGAGCTAGTGGTACCATTATTTATTGTTTCAGCTACCACATTAACTTTTATTATTCTACATTAGCCTCTCGGAAAAAAAAAAAAAAAAAAAAAAAAAAAAAAAAAAAAAAAAAAACGGTACTTATTGCCCAAGGTGGTTCTTGAACCTCAGGTTAGAATCCCCCAGAATTAGTGGTACCATTTTTCACTGTGTTTCAGCTACCTCAGGAACTTTTGGTATTCTAAATTAGAGTTCAGTGACAAGCAATACCGTTTTGGAAGAACTTATGGAATTCATATTTCGGCTTTTATGGAATTCCTCCTTGTTCTTTTTTTTCTCTCTCTTTTTTTTCATATTCCACTTACACGTTCGATTCGTGGGTTTAAGGCACCGAAACTTATTACTTTTGGCTCTGAGGAGAAGTGGCATAAATTCTAAAACACTGGGAATGAAAATAATGGTTTTACAGCTTTTGGAACTCGTTCTAGCTCTCTCTCTCTCTCTCTCTCTCTCTCTCTCTCCTCTCTCTCTCTCTCTCTCTCTCTCTCTCTCTCTCTCTCTCTCTCCCTTTGAAGGATTTCTCAGGCATCAGTGCCAATGCCAAGCTCTTTTGTGTCATGGGCAAAGTGTGGAAGGCAGTATTTTTCTTTAAAAAAAACGCGGAAGTGTACTCAGCTTTGGAAGTCTAAAAAAACGCATATACATATTCATGTCCATGAATATATACATTTCTCACTTTAACTTCTTGCTACGAATTTTCCAGCAAAGAAAATAAATATATCAAAATATTTTCCATGTGAAATTCGACAGCCTTTGAAAAAAGTTAACAGCTACTAATGGAAAATGTATATGTAGATCACGTCGAGGCAGCCCATGGAAACGAAACAAGAGAGCCCACAAACTGACAATATATATTTTCAAACATATTCTGGACACAATATGAAAAATATATGGGAAAAACACATGACAGAGAAGCTACCGGATTGATATTTTCTACAAGCTAAGATAAGAAGCTGCAATTTGACCTATTTCTTTACGTAGAAGAAATCTATATTTTTTTCCATGTCGAAACTAAAGAAGCACGAAACTAGTTGTAGAAAAATTTACGTACTAGTTAAATATAAAAAAAATAAAAAACAAATATAATAAGAGTAATGTGGATAATGTTCTTCTAAGCATATGCAGGAAGTGAATATTCGGTTTTAGATCCTCTCAAATGCGGAGATTAAAAAAAAAAATAAAAACACAAAAGATTAAAAGAGAATATCCATTAATCCGCATTATCATGTAACTTTTGTCCCTCTTCAGGAAAATGCTGAAATCGCGGGTTTTATAACAGGGTTTCAGGGTTCGAATGAAGGACTTTATTGTGTACCAGAAATAAAAAAAAAAGATCGAAAAGAAAGAGAAGGGGGGGGGAGATAAAACTGATAATGGGATGTAATGAAGAAGAGAAGAGGGAGAACGGCTTAATAACTTCATGGAAAAGGGGAGAAGGAGAGACAGGGAAGAATAAAAAAAAAATTCATGGCAATATTCATTTTATCTCTGCATTTAATGAGTTTTACCTTAGATTTTAAAGTATATCCTAAAATTACATATATATACTTGGAAAGCGACAGACCCGCGTTCGACCCCTAGGTGCGTTAGGAGGGGCGCCTAGCCTTAATTCCCCAGCTCCAATCTGTCTGTGTCCACCCCAAAACTAACTGGGTTAAATAGTGACATGTAATGACATACAACAAACATGTAGGAAACATGTGGTACTTAAATGTCTTTTTTTTTTATGAGTGACACCGGGACAAGCAAAAAATCTGCCCTCATCAATAAAGGCCCCGGCAAGCAGAAAACATGAAAACGAAGGAAAAGAAAAAGGTTATGGACAAGGCAGATATGAGGTAATGATACACAAAGCGAAAGGACAGACTGAAAGAATAATCCGAGATATGGCAGGATTAGGCCCTGAGATGACGATAGATCAGCTTTTTGAAGGAAGACAGGTTATAAGAATTAGGAAAGACAGGAGGAGGAGGAGAGATCCAGAGTCTGAAGGTAGATGTGAAGAAGCACTCACTGCACCGACTAATCCGCGAGCTACAGATCTCCACATAGTACCTGTGAGACGGGGCCGCATTCTAGAATACGTTAGAAAGTATATTATAAAACAAACATTGAGTGTGAGAGCACAATCTGTTACTGAATAGGTCTGAACATAATATCCGAAAGCATATAAGTGCTGAAGAAGTACACAGTACAATATATACAACGGCACAATGTTACTAGAGGGTGTTGTACAGTACGAGTATATACAAAGGCACGATGTGTTACTTAAAGATGTACAGTATAAATAAAGGCACAATGTGTTAATAAAGGGTGTTGTAAAGTGTATACAAAGGCCAAACGTGTTATTAAAAGGTACAATACAATGTATTCAAAGGTACACTGTTTTACCCTAGACGTTAATAGAGAATATATAAAGGCAAAATGACTTACTAAAGGATGTTGTACAGCAAATATAAAGGTACATTGTGTTATTACAGGCACTGTACAGTAGCCTATATACAAAGGCACAAACTATTACTAAAGATACTGTACAGTATATAAAGCAAAATATGTTACTAAACAGTGTTGTTCAGTATGCACTCAGGCCACAATGTGCTCGTGAGGTGTTCTGTACAATTTGCTTGAAAACATAATGCGCAACTCGTGTTCTCAAGACTTCAAACCACTGGGAATACAGCAGTGAGTGCATGCATCAATTCTCTCTCTCTCTCTCTCTCTCTCTCTCTCTCTCTCTCTCTCTCTCTCTCTCTCTCTCTCTCTCTCTCACTCATTAACTCACTTACTCACTCTCCCGAACAGTATAATATAACATTCTTATGCACTGAACACCCTTTCTCTTTCTCTCTCTCTAAATTTGTGTGTTTCCTTTATAGAAAAACTTAAAAATCTCTTCTCTCCCTCTGTCTTTCTGTCTATCTATCCATCTATCTATCTGTCTCTCTCTGTTTGCTGTATATGTTTACTTAGAGAAAAGCTATTGAAAATCTCTAACTCTCTCTCTCTCTCTCTCTTTCTCCACACGAACAGTTTGATATAACATTCTTATGCACTTAACATCCTAGAGTTATCTCTCTCTCTCTCTCTCTCTCTCTCTCTCTCTCTCTCTCTCTCTCTCTCTCTCTCTCTCTCTCTCTCTCTATATATATATATATATATATATATATATATATATATATATATATATATATCTATCTCTTTCTCTCTTCCGAACAGTTTGCTGTATATAACATTCGAGTGCACTGAACACCCTAGATATCTCTCTTTCTCTCTGCCTGTCTCTCTCTCTCTCTCTCTCTCGAAGAACTGAGCACCCTAGATCTCTCTCTCTCTCTCTCTAAGAACTGAGCACCCTAGATCTCGATCTCGATCTCTCTCTTTAAGTACTGAGCACCCTAGATCTTTCTCTCTCTCTCTTAGAACTGAGCACTCTAGATCTCTCTCTCTTCCGAACAGTTTGCTATAACATTCGTATACACTGAACACACTCTCTCTCTCTCTCTCTCTCTCTCTCTCTCTCTCTCTCTCTCTCTCTCTCTCTCTCTCTCTTTCAAATTCTTGAAAGAACATCAACACATCGAAAACTGCATCAAATAATATAACAAATATAAAAAAAAATAGTTTTATATTATAATTGCGTTCCAAAGGCATTTCTCATGATCTTATAGTTTCAATCATGGGGCCGCGGAGCTCAGTAGTAGAGTGCGCAAGTCGGGATCAGCCTCATTCTCCTTATAGTCCAGGATGTCTGATCACCCCCAGTCGAATGGGGATAAATGTGACAAATAAAACTGTGCATCATGGACTTTCAATCATATCATGAGCCATGGAAATTTGTCAACAGGATAAGGACATTACACATAGATAAATTCAAATACGATATGGACACATGTAATGGTTTATTTTTGTAATAAACATAAAGTAATCAATTTTTGTAAGCAATATAAACACAATAGTAATAGTCATTTGTCAACAATTTACACATAATTTAAATACAAAAGTATTGGACAATTGTAAACAATTTTGGCGCAAGGAATAGACATTTGTAAACAAATTGAACACAAAAGAAAAGGATAAATGTAAAAAATCGAAGCACATAAGTAATTAACACTTGTAAAAAAGGACAAGGACATAAAGTAATAGACATCTGTAAACAATACAAAGCCAAATTTAACGGCATTTGTAAAACAATATAAGTACATAAACAATAGACATGAAACCACATTATAAATAACACCCAAACAAGGGCTCAAGCTTCTAACTCTACATAATTTTCAGCATTGTTTAATAATCGTCATATAATCCTTGCCCACATACCCTGTGGATGACCCAAGCAGGGTGGTGGGGAATAGCTGTGCCAACCCTTTATCCCCAAAGAAGTAAAAGGAGTGATCAAGGTATGTTTGGTTCAAGGGAATTGTGCTTTTACTCGACCACCCCCCTACAGGGGGAATTCTGGCCACGGTATATACATGCACGTATATGTCTTATGATGGATCTCATGTATCAAGAGGAGAGGTAATTTTTTTTCAAGTGTTTTAAATCTAAGTTATAAATTTTCTCTTGAAACTTTTCACCTTTAAAAAAAGTGGATCTGCGGATCCTGTTTTAGGTCCCTTTACCCTAATATAAAAAAAGATCAATGTATCCTGTTAAAGTATTTTTACCCTAAAAATAGATCAGTATTACCCTGTTTACGTCCCTTCGCACTAAAAATGACGAGGGGTGCATCTGAAGCTAGGGTAACTTAATGAACCAACAATAAAAAATAATCTAAAACAAAATCACCTAAAATTACAAACTGGTTTCGATCGCAAAAGGGAAAAACAGAAAAGAAAGAAGAGGAAGCTTAACAAATATGGGGAGAGGGTGAAAGTCTAATAATAAAAACGAGGAGAGATGGAATTTTTTTTCTTAAACAGATGTTCAACCAGAAATACGTGACTTGTTCCTTACAGAGTTGCATGAAAAGAGAAGGAATTAAGGAAAGATGATTAAAAATATGACAACTGAGGGAAGAACACAATAAATAGGGAGAAAATACGAAAAGAATAATTTTTGGATGAATTCATAATTTAGATAAAGATCGAAAGGAGTAATAGAGATTAACATTAATAAAT
>JAXCGZ010000224.1:0-25000 GCA_037179515.1 Halocaridina rubra
AAGGGAAATTGGTAAAAATTGGCTTGGTAATACCGTAGAGTATTCCTAGTAGGATAATAAATGCCAATACCTTAGACACCTTCAAATGCAGATTAAATAGACATATGACAGAGGTAGGGTGGGTATGAATAGATTAGTGTTTATTAGAAAAATCATAAAAAGAAAAATAGAATAAATAAGTAGAGTAGAATGGAATAGGTTAGACATGCTGAAAATATCATTCAAAAATGGAACTGCCTCGGGTGTGCCAGTAAGCATGTTGCAGTGTCCCCTATTCTTATGTTCTTAATATTTTTCAGAACACGTGTTTTGCATCCTCCTTCCATTTTCAAATGTGTATCTGGTTTCTGAATGACAAATTTGTTAACAAAAGGTATCCAATTACTCTCTCTCTCTCTCATATTTCTTTACAAAAAACGAATTAAAACTTAGGTTTATTACCTTTAAAATGAGCACTGTAATGAACGTGATTAAGACTAAAGCAATAATTGTATTTACATAATAAGATGAAAAATTTCTACCTAATTCCTGTTTAAGAGAGACATTACAAAGGATTCGTGGAAAGGAAATTAATTTAACGGTCTTTTAACTCATTAACGTTTTTATTAAAAGTGCATTATTATATTTATCATTTGCTGCCCCAAACGACTCATCAGCTTGTAAAGTAATTGATGTATGCGTGGTTTGTAAGACTATTCTCCTTTTAATATAAATATATTCTATATAATGTAAGTGAAATGAAACGGGGGGGGGGAGAGAGAGGAGAGAGAGAGAGAGAGAGAGAGATCTTTAATTAACTCTTGTTCATTCAACCAAAACTACATTATTTATTGTAAAAATAATGGTTTAATTACAAATTCGTAATAATAATGATATATAATAATAATAATAATAATAATAGATCTCCACATTCATCATCAAAGGAAAATTATTGTTAAAAATAATAATAATAATAATAATAATAATAATAATAATAATAAGATCTAAGGAGAATTTTTAGAATAGACATCATGAGAGTAATGCAGAGGTATATTAAAACCCAGCAGAGAGCTGGATATTCTTTACACATCTTTTATAATCCCTTCACATCTGACAGGTTATTACACTCTCCATCTGTTTCTCTTTACAGCTTGATAAAGGCTGTTTTATTTTATAATTTTTTGTTCCATCCTGTTGTCACATTAAAAAAAAAAAATTGTTTTTTTTTTGGGGGGGGGGCGTTATTCGCGAACTCCGAATTTTTTACTATTATTTTTGGGGGGCGTTATTGCAATTTCGCATATAAAAAAATCGCTTATAAAAGGAACAAGGTGTATATATATATATATATATATATATATATATATATATATATATATATATATATATATATATATATATATATATATATATATATATATATATATATATATTCCATTTCGTGAGTTCTTATATCTGCTCACACGGAATACAGAAGCTCCCCTACTTGCGAACAACTTAGTTACAAACATTCACAGATATGAAAAAAACCTACCGATTATCTACTCATGTATTAATATATGTAGTACTGCTTTGCTCTGCATCATTGTATTATTATTACTGAATTAAAATTCATTAATACTGTATGCTTTCCTCTGGATAGTAGTTAAGTGTCTTTAATCAAAGTATTGTACATCACTGCATATGTATGTACTGTACAGTACTTTTTCTCTTACCTAAAGACAACTTACAAACAATTTTACTTATGAACAGACTTCTGAAATCTAACTTATTCATAAGTTGGTGAGTGTCTGTACAAGTGTGGAGTAGTATCCTCCAGTTTAGCTTGAATTTCCTTTTAACCCCCTTCAAAGAAATACTGGGAGTCTTGAGCAAAATTCTTACATCGTACACAACAAAAAGAATTAAATGTGATATTTCATTCCCAAGATGTTAAGATGTGATGGATGGGGAAAGTTGCTCTTTTGGTGATAAGGTGTATTCTTTGATTAGGCCACCTTCCTAACAAGGGAATTACAACCCTTGCACATATGGGATGAATAATACAATTCCTCTTTCTCTTTTCAGCACTTAGCTGCTTCATTACTTCAGAGTGAAATAGGTCCTGCTCAAAAGGAAGTGTTGCAGTCCACTTTTGATTTACTTGGAGAGCTTTTGAAATTCAATGTTGATGCTTACAAGAGATTGGACAATATAATTGGAACAGAAGCAAGAGTAAGTATCGTAGTGGTAAGATTTTTTCAAAGAGTCGGTAATAAACCAAATAGGATTCTCTGTTCTTGTAACCTGGGTATAGGACAAAATCAAGGTAATAATACTTTTTTATTTATCTTTCTCTGAATTATAAAATGGGATGCATCTCTTTTGTGGCCTGAATGATTTTATGGAGTAATTTTTTGGACTTCTTTTGTTGATCATCAGTGGAAATCCTTGCATTTTTATATATATATTTAAGAACATTCATATAAATAATATATTTAAGTCAAGAATTACAAGCAAGAAATAAAGAGTGAATAAGATATAATATTTTGGAATTAGAGACCCACTAGAGGCTAGGACTCATTTTGTTTGTAATGTTATGACAGACAGTTACCATTTATAGCTCTTTTTATATACAAGAATCTTTGAAAATATGATAAGGGAAGAGGGCCAAGGAAAGCTTAGAGTAATAGAAATTCCTCACTAGCAAATCTAAAGTGGCTTCTAATAATTTTATGTGCACATAATTATCGTGCTTTATTGGGAAATATTATTTTTATCATATTTAAAGTACAAAAATTTATCGGAAATACTTTGTTGACAATAATAATAATATATGCTCAGGCTACTATATCTTTGATATATGTACACTTTTACTGCAATAGCTCTTACTCTATTTAATAAGAAAAAAATTACTTTTGCAGGAAAAGAAACTCTTCAGACTGGTTACAAAGAATTTAGTGGACAGTAATATGTTGGTAAGATCTCTGGTGCTCTCAAATGATCTCTTCATGAGGGAAGGCATAGCAGTGGAATTTGCATTGAACTCAAGAACTCTAAAGCACGTCTCCACTTTCAAACAAAGACTGGATTATTTGGTGCAGTTGACAAAGACGATTAGTGTGGATACACTAACACAGGTACATTGCAGATACAGTACTTACATGTGCAAGCTATTCTACAGTCTCTTTTCTGTACCATAGAGGATATACAGACTTCAGGGATATCATTCCCTAATATATTCTCTGAAGAATTGGGTCTTAACATAGACATGCTACATCCAGTAACATTTTTTAATAGCAACTTGGTTATATGAGTGCTTCCGGAGACGCTTTAAAGTCTTTTCCATTTTTATCTTGTCATTTAATATATAAACTCATTCTATCAATTATCTTATGAAGGAAGAGGCAATATATATGAAAAGAAAAAGTATGACCTATTTCTATTTATTATTAAATCATTTAAAAAATATCTTCATTGAAGAGTACATCAAGAGAAGTCTCTCCCATAGTTTAAGAAATAAATCTCTTTGTCCAGAAATAATTTTTGACAAAAGTTTCTTTGAGACCCAATTGCTAGCTTTCGTATGTCATTACTTTATCTGGTGAATTCTTTGCCCTGTCATCAATCTGTTTGTGATAGTCACTCATTTTATTCATATAGTCATAAGTGCCTGTATTACAGGAAAATGTGAGCTGCCTCAACACATCCCTCGTAATACTGATGCTTGCTCACCGTCATGCTGAGCTTCCCCTCTACCTAGATGGCTTGCGTCATCACCTTGAACCCCACCTGCTACCAAATCTGCGAGCACTTTTGCTTTTCTGGCAGACCCATTATCTCCACAACAAGGATAAGGATTGTAATACATTACAAAGGGTAAATTTTTCAAATCTTACTTCTAATGTAAAATTATTTTACATTATTATTCACATCACCTTGTGATCTTAGATTCTACACGTATGGTACTTGAAAATGATAAGATATATTTTCCCTATATACTATCTTCTATCTAGTTTATAATGCCTCATTCATTCATTTTAGTACACATATGCATTTATCATTAGAGCCTAAAATACAAAAATTTAAATTTGAATAGGATGCTTCGAACATTATACAAGTTAATTACTTTTGGAAATGCCTTTAGTACGGTATATATTAATCTTAATCAAAATAGGCAAACTTAATCTGAACAGCTAATTAATTATCGTAAAGATTGGGGAAATAATTTCGGCCACTATAAATCTTTAGATTTTTTGTCTTATGATAATGCTTAGTGAACTTCTTATCTTAGTACTTATATATTCTTCATTTTCTTTTCTTTTTGTCAGTAATCCCTGACTCTATAGCTACCTTTCCCTTTCATTTATTCACAGATTTACAGTATCCTAATTTGGTTTTGTCAGTAATACTTAATTGTAGTTTTACCATTAATTGGCTTTCCTAAGTACATAAATATATATTGTTCACATTCGATTCAGTGTTGGACAAAAATTTACAGTATCCACACTTATCAGTACATAAACATACTGTATAAAGAATTGTGTTTTCTTTTCATATAATTCCTTTTAGTTTTTTGCATATTTCTAAGATTATAAATTCCTGATTGTGTCCTGTTCCCTTCTTACTACAGAGTTCCGGTATATCGTTTGACTTTTGGCGAGAGACTGTTGCAACTTTGGTTGCAGAAAACAAGGTTTCTCCTGATTGCATCTTCCACTATTTGTCACCAGAGGACCTTTCTTTATCACGAATGAGTTAATTTTATGTTTTATAGGATATTGAAATCATGAATTATAGTAAGTTAGGAAGATGTAATTGAAGAAGTTATGAGGCATACCGACTATGATGATCATACTACAAATGTTTTTAAATGTTCGATTACTGGGGTTTACCATTTTTTTTATATATGTATTTTGTTTTGTGTTTCTCTAGCATACTTCATGACTCCACTGGTTTCAAGAATAAAGTAATTTGTCGGTGAAGATATTTTAATAACATTTATATAGGAATTACAAATTCAATATTGACAGTTACTTATATAGTACAGGTACATCTTTCAATTTCCTATGGATATGGCATTGATGGATAGAAGATCTTTCCCTTAAGGGTCATGCTTATGTAAGACCAATTTTTAGTTGTAATATTGCTAAAGTTTCGAACTAAACTTCCATATTTGATGTAATTTATTGTGTATTATGATTGCAAGTAGTTTATATTTTATATGATATTTTTAACTAGTGGTATAGGAAGTGTAATTTCAACATGCTTTTTCCATACTGACAATCTTTATAGTAAGAAGAGAAGTTATACATCAGCTTTTCTTGTCAGAATAGCTTAACACTAACTTGAAGAGAGCAAGGTACACACAATTTCGGAATATGGGAGAAACCGTACTGAATGCTTCATACATAATATCTGTAATTGCCGAATGATATAGACTCAGCAATCATCTGTTAGCAAGAATGAAGTAGCAGAATTCCACAATACTTTTGGCATAAAAGTTCCGTTTATTTATGTCTTGTACCGAGAAAGAGTTTCATGTAAACTGTAAATGCTTATTATTGTCATTTTCTGCCTATTTATGAGTTTATCGTGATCACCTGAAGCTGTATTTACAGTTCACCTTTGTATAGGTCTGATACAGAGAAGAAAACGCATCCAGCCTAACTAGGATGAAACCAATTACACATATGTGAGGCAGCTGCAGCCTAAGAGATCCATGGCATCTTTAAGCTACACATGGGGGCGATTATAATTGTTCTGGTCATGGAAAGTATGTACCTTTTTAAGTTAAATGAATGCCAGATATAACCTATTTCCTGCAAAGAAGTAAGAGAGTGATATCCCGATGCCAGTAATGAACAAGCTTTGAGAATCTGCTTTGCTAAAAATAAGGAAATGCGACTTGGAAAATACTGATGATTACAGCTTATTTTGAAGGAAATGTAAGTTAAGCATATCAGTTCTATGCCATATTTAGAGCATCAAACAAAATTCATTCAGAATTAGTTTTATACTGGCAACTCTATTTGGATTGAGAGGTGATCATAATGTCTGCAGGTGCTGTACTCTCAGGCTTACCATCTTCTTGATGGGAATGACATAAAAGTAGAGCTAATCTTGAGTAAAGAAAAATGTGCATATTAATGAGAGACAGGGGATATAGCTTTCCAGGATATCATAATCTATATATTTCAGGCAAGGTTTGGAAAGGATGAATTTCACATACCAAAAATGTTGGTGAAAGGTAGAATACTGTAGTCTGCAAAATGAACTGGAGTATATGAATGGCAAGTCCTAAGTTATACTAAGCAATACCCCAAATTCCCATTATGACTATAGAAAGTACAAAGAATATGAAATATTAAACTTGCTTCCCCATGTTCATGTTCATATGAGGGGTCATGATGAATTTCATGGCAATAGCTGCAAAAGATGCACCTGTATACTTCACTAAGAGAAGCAATCTTAAGCAATACCTTCATGATTAGTGAATACTGCAAGATATATTGGCAAATTTCTGTTATCAAACACCAAAGATAACCCCCAGATATATTTGAAAAATTTCAAGAGATCTGTGGAACCAGCTCCCAAAACACCTATGCTGATAATGATGTCATGGCCAACCTGGAGATAGTCCTATCCCTGTGTGATATAAAGATGTTTTGTAGTAATACCTCTTCCGTAGCTCTTGCTTGCAGATTGATTTTCATATACTTAGCATGTTTTTACTGTTGTGTGCTGCGTTAGTTTTCTAATTCGACTGGGGAATTAAACATAGCCGAACAGGGAAAGAGATCTCTGGCGTTAATGCCTGTTCTTAGACCTGTCTGGGTATAGCATGAATGCCAGGAACCAAACCCAGTGTTGATGCAATCAAAGCATACTTCAACATAAGTACTGATTTATATATCAATTGAACATGATTGTTTGTGTCATGGGTGTGTCACTTGATGGTTTTAATGCTCAATATTGATCATAAGTATATTTCATTAAAAGTAATACAAGGTGTATTAGGCCCAAGATGTTTGAAATATACATTATTTTAATATTTAACTGTAATCTATATCAGTTAGAGCACAATAATGTATGTAAACAATTTCAGGGTATGGAGGATTCTATTAAAGCATTTTTATAAATACCAAAGAAGAAAAGCGTATTAATTTTCACATCAATACAAGTGGGATCACATTCAAACGTAAATATGTATACAGCTTTGATTATCTATATAGTTTAGTGTACTCCGTGCATCATTGTAGCTTTTGAAAAATGTAAAACGCTGTATATATATTCCCAGGAACTCGGTATTACAAAGAGGACAAACAGATGTGATTTTTTGAAATTCATTATATTTCCCAAGGGAAATATAAAGGGTAGATGCTTGACATTTTGTCACTATCCGTGAATGGTCTGCTTGTTGTTTGTGACCAGTTTTATTGTTCTAGTTCCTGAGTGATGATGTGTCCCTTTCAGTTGTACATCATGAACAGATCTTTCAAATCATATAAAAAAAGATAAAATCATTTGATAAGCAGTAGATAATTGCACTATGTAACTACAAGCATTTGTTAATCATCTCTAAATCGATTTGATGAATGGGTATTAATTATTTGTAATTGTAGCATATTTATAAATGCATTCTTCCAGTTTGAAGTAACTTTAGTAATAGTATTCAGCCATACAAAACATGCTGTAAATGGACGGTTATTTTTGCCAAAGCCAGCACTGATGGAGCATATAGAAAAGTAAAATAGATCTTGACAGTTAACTAATAATTAAGGAGAAGGAAATGAAATCTCAAAGAAAACTTATTTTATGAATGAGCTGATGTAATCTCCTATATATCATGACAATTTTCTAAGCAATTTTGAGTTTCTTCTATATTTTTATCAGAATGATTTATTGCTTTTTATGAATTTAACTAATTTGATACGATTATATATGTACTTTGCATTGCTCTGTGTTCCTGTTAATTCTTTATAACAACTCATATTTTTGTACTGTACCTTGTTTTATTTCACCTTCTTAATTTTATTTCAAAACTGGCTGCTTTAATAGAAGCTCTCAGGATAGTTAAAACTGTAACCAAACATTATACCCTTGCCATTTTGTCTTATTATGGCACTCTACAAGAATGCAATGGAGACTAATAAGGACATGTGTTCATTTTGTATTTTCACTCTTGACAGGTAAGAGTGACGATTTTTGTATTTTTTCTCGTCCAGCTCTTTGATATAAACACCTCCAACCTGAAGGAGATGGCGTGGACCTAGAAAACTAGTAAAGGCTAGCACTCACTAAACGATCTCAGATAATTGCAAATCGTGGAGCCACTTGGTAGCTGCTTCAGTATTAATTGGTCTACCTGCCTCAGATGTAGCACAACTTGGGACATGCAAATGAAATTAACCAAGCTTGTTATGTAATATATTAGTGATAATGGTGTTGGGGATAGGACATATGAAGCGCCAATAATAGCCAATTTGCTTGTGTTTTAGGTATTAACAGTTCACCATCCCATGCATATTACCAAAGTAGAAATACGGAAGGGTGGAAAAATTGCACAAAAATAAGAAATACAAATAAAATTTGTTACTTAGGAAAGATATATCAACATGCCAACTAATGAGAAGTACAAATAAGTAGAATATGATCTGCTGTGCATAGCAAACTCGGCTTTGCTTAGGATTTTGTAATATCACTGCCTTCAGAAGAAGCAGATGATGGCATGAAAACTTGAAATATTTTCTGAAGAATGGTAGCGTCAGCGACTTTGAGACGTCAGGTCGAGGGCTCGTGCCCCATAACGGTCTGAGGTTAGCAAGGGCATGCACTCAGGGTAGCAATTACATCTGCCAAAACAAGTCCTTCGGAAGAATCCAACCGTTCTAGCCCTTGGTAGAAAAGGGAGTCCGTGATGTAAAACCGAAACGATATTTTATTCACTTATGGGTATCAACATTACCGTAATTTACGAAATCACATTTGGGAAACAATACAATGTCTTTAGTGCTCAGATATTGGAAAACAGTGAAACTGAAAACTTGAGAATCAAACCTTTTGGATTCTCCCGTCAGGGGCTCTTCAGTGGAGCTATCGTCTCCATATCATCTGTCACATCATGCACCCTCATGTCCTTCCTCAAAGCATGCAAAAAAAACCCTCTGGCAATACCTCTCTCCTTTTTACCAGGCAGCTCCAACCTTAGCAGCCTTCTCTCAGCATGCTCCTCATCCCTCCCCAGCACATGCCCAAACCGTCTTAGTCTTGCCTTTCTCACCATCCTACTTGCACTGTTCCTCTAACATAGTCATCCTTTATCCTGTCCATACTTGCCACACCCAAAGAAAGCTGTCGTATCTCCAACTCAGGCACCTACAGCTCTGCCTCCTGTCTTTTAGTGAGTGGAATTGCCTCCAAGCCATACAGCATAGAAAGCTTTACTACCATCATAAAAACTTTTCTTTTTAACCTTGGAGACACCCCTGTCAATCTTCACCATTCTATCCTCTCTTCTTCACCAGTCTATTACACACTCCATTCCTTTGAATATAGAAAATCATCCACATTTTACACCTTACAATCTCACCACTCTACTTCCCTTCATCTTAGTCACACTCATATAATATTTCTTGCTCCAGCTGACTTTCATTAACCTTCTCTCCAGTGCATACCTTCACCTTTCCAGGCTCTTTTCAAGATGTTCCTTACTTGCCACAGATCACAATGTCATCTGCAAACATAATAGTCTACGGTGACTCCAATCTGATGTTGTCTGTCAACCTATCAATTACCACTGCAAACAAGAAAGGGCTTAAGCTTGATCGTTGATGCAATCCCATTCCCACTTTGAATCAATCCGTCAGCCATGTTGCATACGTTACTATTGTCAAACTGCCCTCATAGATATCTTGCACCACCTTCACATACATATCTGCTCCTCCTTTTTTCTTCATACAATACTACAACACCTCTGCCAGCATCAGTCTCTAAGTCCACAAATACACAATGCAACTCCTTGCTTTCTATAAGCTTCTCCATTAGCATGCTCAAAGCAAAAATGCATCTGTAGTGCTCCTTCCTGTCATAAGACCACGTTGCTACTTGCAAATCCTCACATTTAGGTTAATGAACTGGCATGCGATGAAGCGGTGGGATAAACCAGCTGGGGCTGTCTGACCACACTGTAGAATATCCTTGCCTGCCAACCTAGTGGGTGGCCCAAGCAGAGTGGGGGTTGAGGGAAGGGTGGCAACCCTTTATCCTCAAGTAGCTAAGAGTAGTAGTTGAGGAATGTGTGGATCATGGTGAATACTTGTTTTTTTTAGCTCGGCCACTTCTCTTACAAGGAGGAATGGGGTCATGTATGTATCATGTAGAAAACAAAGACTGTCCTTTTTTTTTTGGGGGGGTAAGAGTTAATGCACAGACGTTATCATGCCAAATATCGTGTTTGAGTCATGGGACACCTTGTTTTATGAAATGTCTGTCATGTCCATTGATGTGCTCCTTATACCTGCTTAGTTACCAGTAAGTAGGAGACTAATGATGGATATACTGCTTCTAACATAACTAGGTGATGTTATCACTTTTCGACCCTCTATGACGTAGGTTCAAACTTGGAACCTTTATTATTACAGACTATTTTTCTTTCCTGGGGAAGAATACCCTCAGGGTGATGATTCCCGTCTTATCTTTGTTTCAATTCGATTCATAACCCATAATGTCACAGAGGCTACCCATTGTATCAGTGTCAACTATATTTTGATGTTTTAAAGAGCTCAGGTTTCAGGGTGGTTAACCAATGCCATTTTCATAACCTACTCCTGCGAAACAACACTACTGTTTATCTTTTTTTTTTCTTTTGCTTATATGGGTATATCTTACAAAAAGAGCTTTATCTTCATTCTATGGGAAAATTTATGACAACTTGATATATGTCATGGGAAATGAAATATTGTTGCTTATTTTCGCTTATTGTATAGACTCCTTTATATTGCATGATCTTTTATATTTTCTTGCTTTAACTTATACACTTCATTGTGTTTATTACACTGTTTTCTTCACGTCTCTATAAATATGCTTGGTGTGGATGGTTACCCTAGTATAAGATACTACCTTCACATCTAACATTTCTCTCACAAGTGGCATCCATGGTCTGCCGCATAATATATATGCATGAACACAATCCCCATACATCGCAGTCCTAGGTTTATGCTGATAGAGTAAAGTGGTCGTTTGGTGAACCAAAATGTTAAAGAGTTTGGCTGTAATCCTGGCGATGGGTGTTACTTTAACGACAGGGATTCTTGAAGAAGACTGTCTTTTCTGCATGTGCTTTGTAAGTTTTGCATTAGCATAAAATGATAGGAATTATTATCATCCAGTTATAAATAGTTTGGAAACTTATCATGAAAACTATGCTTGAACTTATATTGCTGTATTCCAAGGGACTCATTCTCAAGCACAAGTTACACTTGAAAAGGGATGTAGTTAGGACTTGGAGGATATCTCTTTCTCTCTCAAGTATTGCTCAACTGATGAATATTGAAAGTATATGTTGATCTTTTTTATTTATTTTGTTATTTTTCTTGTCACAATATGTGATATTTTGTGACTGATCAGCTTTGTGATAATAAAGCATCATATACAGTCAGTGTAATGTACAATTGAGAGTTATAACTTTCAGGGCTGCAATTTTTATATTTTATTCCAATCAGGTGTCCAGTACAGGATGTGAGATGCCTGACCCAGTGTGTGCTAACAATGGTGGAAGTGTTGTTTGTGGACCATGGGCAATCACTGAAGGTTACTGGCAAGATGGAGGATACCAAGGAGGAAGTAAGTCCTAAGAAAGTATAAGTAATAGCCGGATAATATCACCCTTGAGTAGTTACTTTGCTTTGATTTACTGTATTATCATTTATATGACTTATTTCAGCAAGCTTGTCATATATCAGCACTTCACAAAATCTTAGACAGTTATTTTTTATTGCAAAATACCCTGCTTATACCGGTGGGTTAGTCACAGATGTAATAAAAGATCTGAGGTAGCAGAGCTTTTTTGGACCCTGGCCGTCCTCATCTTTGCTAAATATTATTAGCAAGGAGACTTCAGATGTTACGTCCTACAGTTTTAAAGGACTAGGCGAGTTGATATTTTCTCAAAGAAACGACTAATAAATACAACTTATAAGTATTTAGAGATACTGAATATGCTGTAATACCAATATCAAAAAACTCAGATGCTGAATTTCAGAAAATAAATGCATGAGTGGCTTCCAGACTTTTATGTAAAACTTAATATAGAAGTTTTAAAGTTGCTTTACCTGATTACAGTATGCCATTCTGTACCATTCTCTTGTTCAAGCATAGTACTCGTCAAAATGGCAAACTGACATCATCAAATTCTTATCTGTTCTCGTGGATTTTCATGCTATGAATGGTGGTCTTCCTGAAAGAGACATACCATAAATAAAAAAGGAATTCCTTGGTGTCTGAGGGGAAGGAATTCCTCCTATGTATCACCTTCATGTCGTAGGCGGAAACTGATAGGTGATGGAGAAAAAATAGTTTCCTTTGTAGTATTTCATAGGAGCAGTATAAAAAAGGATGAAAAAAATGAAGGTTTGCAATATTTCCTCTTCAGATTTTTTTTTGCAAAAGCATGACGACTAGTTAGAGAATAGAGGCGAGGATGTGGTGTGTATAAAGAAGTGCTACCCAGGTTCTTTTATTGAAGTTACGGGCACCTTGTGATTACCTAATTGTGTTTACGGGAAAGAGACCAAAGCTCGTATCTTCCCGTCTCCTCGTCGGTTCCATTTTATACTTAGTGATACTTTTCATACCTGTCCTTAAAACTATAGATTGAGATAGCATTAACTACCTCCTCGCTTAGCCAATTCCAATTATCAACTACTCTTACACTGAAAAAGTATTTTCTTACATCCTGCAAAGAAGTTTTCTTACGAAGCTTCAAACTATGACCTCTAGTTCTAGAGCCAGCCATATCAAAATATCGATCCCTATCCACTCCATCATAACCATGAAGGAATTTAAAGACTGTCACCATATCCCTCCTCACTCTTCTAGCTTCGAGTGATGGTAAGTCTAATTCCCTCAGCCTCTCATCATAACTGAGATTGCGTATTTCTGGCACCAGTTTCGTGGCATGTCTCTGAAGTTTTTCAAGCTTAGCTATGTGCTTTTTCAAGTGCGGATTCCAAAAGGGGGCTGCATATTCGAGTTTTGGCCTCATATAGGTTACATAAATATTTCTGAACATTTCCTTGTCCATGTGCCTGAAGGCTACCCTTACATTTGATAAGAATGCATATGCGCCCTTACTATGCCATTTATATGTATTTCTGGAGACAAATCTGCCAGTATGTTTACTCCTAGATCTCTCATTTTCTGTCTCTTGAAGTTGTACTCCAGCCACCGAGTAGTCAAGCTTGGGCCTTCTTGCACTTGTACCCATTCTCATTACCTTACATTTTGAAGTATTGAATTTCATTAGCCACTTTTCTGACCACTCATGCAGATTATTTAGATCCTCCTGAAGTTCTCTACCATTGTTCTCGTTTTTTACTTTCTTCACAATCTTTGCATCATCTGCAAACATATTCATGAATGAATTTACAGACTCTGGTAGTGTGTGTGTGTGTGTGTGTGTGTGTATATATATATATATATATATATATATATATATATATATATATATATATATATATATATATATATATATATATATATATATATATATATATATATATATATATATATATATATATATATATATATATATATATATATATATATATATATATATATATATATATATATATATATATATATATATATATATTCTCGTTCTAGCTTTCACCAACTGCGTTCAAGACTGGGACTGCAATGAAAATACTGTAAGAGCCTATTTGGACCGGTATGTGACCGATCCAACTGCTACCTGTGAGACATACGCTCGAACCCACTTTGGCGGTCCCTTCGGATCTGGTGCTGACTACACATTAAATTACTGGTATCAAGTCAGGAACTGTTTAGACTATGATCTGTTTACACCTCCACCTGTTGATGAAAAGTAGTTAGCAGCATTAATCTATCACTCTACGATAATACACAGTAGTAATTAATCATTCAGAACAGTATACTAAAATCGGCAGTTATTTGTTATGGATTTATAGCTTTACGAAACACCAAAAGGTGATACTGAAATTGTGAGATTTACCAACAGACTTTAAATACCCATGGATTAGTGTAAATACTTTAATGGAGCGTAATAAAATATTCCTCATTTTGTAATATATGCAACACTGCAATTTTATTTAAGCAATTATGTCACTGGTATCATAGTTATAATTTCCTGACGACAGCAGTGTCATAAACTAATATTTGTCACCGAACATGCAATTCAATTCTATTAAATTCTTGTGTAATCTGTTGTAGTAGTTGAGTATTTGTTTCAATATGCTGTTGTTTACTTTCTTTATGGAAAATGTACCACTGTTGCCTTTATTCTAATGAAATCCTAAACTATAGACATTTCTTTTTTAATATTGCTCTATAATCCTGAATGCAGTGTCTATTAGCATAGAACGTCTTTTAAAAGCAGTGTAGTTTCTATGTAACCTGTGGTGCTTATGACATGAAGTCTATATAAGGAATTCACGTCGCCAAGATCTGGATGCAACCTGTTCTTTATAGAGAGTGACTATCAGAGGACACGTATAAATGACAACACAAGGTAAGAAGCATTTAGATATAAAGAATCAATCCTGTCAATGCCACTACTGTCTCTCGTGTTTTCATTGTAAATAAAAGAGTTTTTCATTTGAACTCGATTGAGGGGGAAGGCTGAATTCCAAAAATCTTACTGATTCTTCAAGTGAAGAAAGGAGCTAGAGCCAACATGGCAATTAAATCCTATGCAGAGCATACTGTGCTAAAAATATATGAAAATCAAAGCTTTCTATCATGATAAGTTTTAGAATATTTACCACTAATGGCACCACAACAAAGAAGTATCTATATAAGCCCCATTCTATTTAATTCTATATCCCATTACGTACTTAAGAAATTTGATGCACCATTCTTCAGAACTATGCATCAGTTTTGAAGAGTCACTGTAATCTTGGGGATTTCAAGATACTAGAAATAAGCGAATGTAGTAACTATCTTCTAATGTGAAGGTGAAACTCATTCCTAACTATAAGCCTGTGTCATTGACTATCTTATTATGCAAAGTTATAGAAAAATATTCTGAGAAAGCATTTTTTTTTTCACTTGGAGTCCTTCTACTTTTCATTATTGAGATCGTCAGAGAAGGCAGGTCTATACTAACGCACTTACAATAACTTCATGATGATGTAAATCTATTTCCACAAAAGAGAAATGAGCAGATTACATATTTTTTTTATTTTCAAAAGATATTTGCTAAAGTCTCACTTGGGAAACAAAGAAGCTGCAAGTTATGGCAAGAATGAGTGAAATATCTTGGAGTAGATAAAAACTTATTTAGAAGAAAGGGAACAGAGGGTTAAGTAAGACGTGAAAGGCATGACTAGAGAAAGGGGAGCAACGGGGTTCCAATGGGATCAGTCCTAAGGCCACTTCTGTTCCTTATATATGTAAATGATTTGCTGAAGCCTTTAGATTAATTTTTACACATGATGATACCAAGACCGTAAAGAGAGTAATAGACGAAATTAGTGGTAGAAAAACTTAAAAAGTCTGCATGAAGGCTAATGAGATTCGGTATTTTAAAGTGTAAAGCAATAGAAATGGGGAAGAGTACAAAAAGTCCTATGTTTGGTATTCAATAAAAAGAGCAAGATTTCAAGAATCTGTCTCCAGAAATGTATACCTGCCTTCTAAGCAAATATAAGGTTGGACTTCAGATATATGTATAAGGAAATGCTTAGATATATTAACGTGTCTTAACTGAGGCCAAAGCTTGAATATGCACCATTCTTCTGCAACCCACACTTGGAAAGACATATAGATAATTGGGAAAAGTTCAAAGACATTCTACCAAGTTGGTAACAAAGATACAGATTCTCAGTTATGAAAGAAGGCTGAGGGAGTTATACTTACTATCACCCAAAGCTAGAAGGAAGAGGGGGATATGATAACAGTTTTTATTTTTATTTTTTCTTGGTTTTGACAGAGTGGATGGGGAGTGATGTGTCGTTAATGGTGGATCTATAACTAGAAGTCATAAATTGAACTTCACAATAAATCTTCTTTGCACGATGTAGGAAAGTACTTCCTTTTGGTAAGAATAGTTGATAATCGGAATTTGCTTAGTGAGGAAAAGTTAATACTATATACAATCATACTCCTGAGGATAGATATGGAAAGTCTCAGTGAGTAAAAAAAATTAAATGATCAGGAGACTGGGAGTTACGAGCATAGGGCTCTATGTCATGAGTTCAGTTAGTTAATTAAGTAAACACACACAAACACATACAATCTGGGGAGATTCCAAGATGCTGGAAACAAACTAGCGTGGTACCTTTCTTCAAAAAGGGAAAGAAGGATACGGCTCTAAACAATAGGCCTGTTTCCTTGACCAGCATTATTTGCAAAGGTATGGAGAAACTACTAAGGAAACATATCTCTCTTCACTTGGAATCCTTCAACTTTTTTGGTGTAAGAATAGTAGATAATTGGAATCAGCTAAGAGAAGTGGTAGTTAATGCTAACTTAACTCATAGTTTTAAGGACAAATATGATAAGCATCACTGAGTACAAAAATGGAACCAACCAGGAGACAGGGAGGTGCGAGGATAGAGCTCTTTCCCGTAAGCATCATTAGGTAATTACACTAACAAAAATGCATGTGTAGGATTTGCTTGTCAAATGGCATCTTCATATTGTTTAGCAAAGACAGTTTCAGTTTGTTGCATGTTAAGGGTTGAGATCAGGAGAAAAGACCTCTTCATCAACAAAGCTGTCCTCATTGAATTTTCCTCTTCTTTCCATTTATTTTTATTTGAAGCTTGGTGTCATTACAGAATGACATGTTTCCTCATACTCTGCCAATATTGCCAGCCCCAATAATGTCTGTTTCACTTGGGTGCCTCTAAAATAAGAATGATGAAAATAAATAAATAAATAAATTTCTCTTCACTTAGGATATCCCAAGCCCCTTACAACACACACAATTTAATAGTTGGAACATTTCTTCCTCACAACCAAATTGACATTAAGATTGATGTTTAAATAATATATATATATATATATATATATATATATATATATATATATATATATATATATATATATATATATATATATATATATATATATATATCTCTCTCTCTCTCTCTCTCTCTCTCTCTCTCTCTCTCTCTCTCTCTCTCTCTCTCTCTCTCTCTATATATATATATATATATATATATATATATATATATATATATATATATATATATATATATATATATATATATATATATGTATATATATATATATATATATATATATATATATATATATATATATATATATATATACATATATATATATATATATATATATATATATATATATATATATATATATATATATATGTATATATAAATATATATATATATATATATATATATATATATATATATATATATATATATATATATATATATATATATATAGATATATACATACATATATATATATATATATATATATATATATATATATATATATATATATATATATATATATATATATATATATATATATATATATATATATATATATATATATATATACATATATATATATATATATATATATATATATATATATATATATATATATATATATATATATATATATATACACATACATATATATATATATATATATATATATATATATATATATATATATATATATATATATATATATATATATATATACATATATATATATATATATATATATATATATATATATATATATATATATATATATATATATATATATATATATATTTTGTAAATACCTAATTGTGCTTGCGGGAAAGAGCCTCAAGCTCTTAGCTTTCCGTCTCCTGGTCGGTTCCATTTTGTACTAATGATTAAGCTAGCATTAACTACCTCCTCGTTTAGCCAATTTTAATTATCAACTACTCTCACACTAAAAAAAGCACTTCCTTACATTCTGCAAAGAAATTTCCTTATGAAACTTCAAACTATGACCTAGTGCCAGACATATCAAAATATTAATCCTTACCCACTCTGTAAAACCAGGAAGGAATTTAAAAACCATCAACATATCTCCCTAAGTTTTCTAGCTTCGAGTGATGATAAGTCTAACTCCCACAGCCTCTCATCATAACTTAGATTGCGTATATCTGGCACCAGTTTCGTGCCATGTCTTTGAACCTTATTCAGCTTAGCTACGCGTTTTTTAAAGCGTGGAGTCCAAAGGGGGGCTGCATATTCGAGCTTTGGCTCACATAGGTTATATAAATATTTCTGGACATTTCCTTGTCTATTTGCCTGACGGCTACCCTTACATTTGCTAAGAAAGCATTTGCTGCCCTTATTATGCCATTTATATTCATTTCTTGAGACAAATCTGTAAGCATGCTTACTCCTAGATCCCTCTCAGTCTCTGTCTCTTGAATTCTGCTCCTGCTATTAAGTAGTCAAGCTTGTGCCTTCTTGCACTTGTACTCATTCTCATTACCTTACATTTAGAAGTATTGAATTTCATTTGCCACTTTTCTGACCACTCATGCAGACTATTTAGGTCTTCCTGAAGTTCTCTACCATTGTTCTCGTCTCTTACTTTCTACACAATATTTGCATAATCTACAAACATATTCAAGAATGTGTTTACAGACTCTGGTAGGTCATTTAAATATACAAGGAACAAAAGTGGTCCTAAAACTGAACCCTGTAGAACTCCACTACTAACTCTTCTCCATTCAGACACTGATTGTCTTACGCTAACCACCTGTTCCCTTCTTTTTAAGTAAGTTTTTATCCATTCCATGACATTTCCATCTATTCTTGCCATTGCTTACAGTTACTTAATAAGTATCCTGGGTGTGACCGTGTCAGATACTTTCTTGAAGTTTAGGAATATGCAAATAATTTGTGTGTATATTCATATATATATATATATATATATATATATATATATATATATATATATATATATATATATACATATATATATATATATATATATATATATATATATATATATATATATATATATATATATATATATATATATATATATATGGTTTTCATTCATATATGAGGCTCCAGTCACGTCTGTGTCATATAAAATTATAAAATAGCAAGTGAAACGGAAGTGGATGTTAATTTTTATTTATAATCAGGATATCTATGCCTTTTCCTCTTACTTTTTTATAAGTTATCTATGCGACCCAGCATTGCCATGTATGTAACATTGTCGTGTAAATAGAGTATGGTATGCTGTTGCTATCTTATCACAAATACTTGAAACTTTTAGTGTGTTGTTCACAATCTTCATGAGAGTATGCCAGATGGCTTATCTAGCTATTAAAAACTATGTCATGACCAGTTTATAAGTTATATTTTCAAGCTTCTTTGTGCACATTGAACTAAGATGAATAAGAAATAATAACCATTGGCTTTGAACTGATTAAGGAATATACTTTGGACATGAGCTTTCGGATTTTTCATCCTATTCTCAATGAAAATTTCTTTATATTCCCTAAAATATTTGTATGTCCATAGTGTTTTCAAAATTCAGTGGAAAAAAAAAAGAAAAATTTCCAAATACTTGTTATCTAATCAAGAGGGGGTGGACATATCTATTCCAAAAGGGTTTCAGAAGTGTTATTCAATTATGGCTTTAGACATAAAGCCATTTTGTTACCAATACAAGACATTAAGTTATCTAATGACTAAGATGGGCTTGGGAAATAATGTCAGTGGAAACGTATGGGGAGTGATAAAGACTAATAACGGAGATTTTTGTGCTGACTGAAGTACTGAGAAAATGACACACAAATGCTATTTTTGCTGTTTTTTTTTTGGGTCACTATTTACCCCTATTCGAATAGGAGGGGTTATGGACAGGTTTGAGCTAGGGATTTAAGGCAGGATGATCTTCCTAACCCCCCGCGGTGGGCTCAAAACATGGATTTCTCACTTCCTGAGTCGAGTGTTCAAACCATTCTTCTTTTTCATTTAGATATTATTTTCTCACTGTATTAAATGGTTGTGTTGGAACCAGATATATATATATATATATATATATATATATATATATATATATATATATATATATATATATATATATATATATATATATATCTATATATATATATATATATATATATATATATATATATATATATATATATATATATATATATATATATATATATATATATATATATATATATATATATATATATATATATATATATATATATATATATATATATATATATATATATAGATAGATAGATAGATAGATAGATAAAATAATAATAATAATAATAATATTGAAAATAATAATAATAATAATAATATTTAAAATAATAATAATAATAATAATAATAATAATAATAATAATAATAATAATAATAATAATAATAATAATAATAACAATAATTATAATAATAATAATAATAATAATAATAATAATAATAATAATAATAATAATAATAATAATAATAATAATAATAATAATAATAATAATAATAATAATAATAATAGTAATAATAATAATAATAATAATAATAATAATAATAATAATAATAATAATAATAATAATAATAATAATAATAATAACAAGGAGGAAAAGAAGAAGAAGAAAAGAAAAGAAGAAGAAGATATAACAAAGAAATAACCAAATGAATTTAATATCAAGGAAATGTCTGTGAAAGAAAATATAGCAAATAAAATAATTCACGAAAAAGCTGATTAACTTAGTCTAAGACACTGGTTTAATACAAGTACAAAGAAAAATTGTGCTATGGCTTCTAACGAAATGATAAAATGAAATGGACTTTCATCTCTTACATCTGTGGTGGATTAGAAAGAATTCTAGTCTCGCATTCACTGCATCTTGTAGAATTGGACTAACAAGTGCATCCTTGCTAATAGAACAAGATAATTCTGACCCTGTATACTTGGCGTCTTCGAAGAATTGAATAAGAAGGCTAGGACAGAGTGGAGAGGGAAAGAGCTGGCATTCCTACTACCCCATTTTTTTCTTCATGCTGCAATATGCTGACAATTAAGGCGGGAATGGGTAGATCACTATACGGTTCCTTGCTGACTATAAATATATATATATATATATATATATATATATATATATATATATATATATATATATATATATATATATATATATATATATATATATATATATACATACATACATACATGCACACAAAAACTTGTTGGAAGAGGCAAGAAGGTTAAATGAGGAAATGAATGAAGAAGAGAAGAAAAATTTTCATTTCAGAGTTCTTCCAGACAAAGGGGAGATAAAGAAGATAATGACAGAAGATCAGGAGATGTGGCCTCATTAAGATTGTTATACACAAATGCTGATGGATTAGCTGGTAAGGCAGTAGAATTAAAAGATAGGATTCACAACAGTAAGGCAGATATAGTAGCAATTACAGAGACTAAGTTGAGTGAGGACATAAACAGTGTCACAGTATTTCCTAAGGGCTTCATAATATTAAGGGTTGAAAGATCTGAAAGGGCTGGTGGAGGGATAGCACTACTCATAAGTGAAAGGATTCAAGTTGAAGAAATAAACTTGGCTATAGATAGCGAGTTCAAGGAATTTCTTGTTGCTCGCATAAATACTGGGTCAGAGAGCATAATAATAACTGTTGTATATAACCCACCAAGGAACCAGAATAGGCTAGAAGTTTATGAGGAAAGTCATATAGGTACTATTGAAGTCATAAACTCAGTTGTTAATATGGCACGGGAGAGAAAATGTAGGATTTTGATTATGGGAGATTTTAATCATAAAGAGATAGATTGGATAAATCTTGACCCACACAGTGGTGAGGACTCATTCGGGGCAAGATTCCTAGATTGCGAACAAGGGAATTTCCTACACCAACATGTAATGGAACCAACGAGGGCCAGGGGTGGGGATGAGCCATCACTACTTGGTCTAGTATTCACAGATAATGTGTTGGATATTGAAAAAAATTGAGTATGAACCACCAATTGGAAAGAGTGACCACTGTGTGTTGTTGATGGAGTATATCATTGAAGATATGCTGCCTGAGAGTAGAGGCACTAAGGACATGAGGCGGAACTATCCGAAAGGAGATTACATCAAAATGAATGTGCTTTTTGCAGTTATTGACTGGAGAACCTTATTTTACAACAAATCTGTACAAGAAATGTATGACATCTTTTGTGAGAAATATGGGAAGATAGTAGATAGCTGCATACCTGTCACCAAAGTAGGTGTAATTCATGCCAGAGAGAAATGGTTCGATAATGAGTGTAAAAGAGCTAAGGAGTGGAGAGACAAATGCTGGAAAAGGTATAGGAGGAGAAAAAACATAAATGCCTGGCAAACCTACAAAAGAGCAAGAAATGACTACCTAAGTAAAAGGAGAGAGGCAGAGATAGACTATGAGAGGGACATCACCAGGAAGGCTAAAGAAAATCCCAAGCTTTTCCACAGCTTTATCAGAGGAAAACTGAAGGTAAAAGAACAGGTTTTAAGGCTAAAGAGAGTGGATGGAAGCATCACTGAGACGGATGGAGTGATCTGCAAAGAATTGAACAAGGAGTTTCAGTCAGTATTTACAGTAGAAAATACCCCACCCCCTCAGATTGCAGAGACAGAAGCTCAAGGGCCGGTATTAGAGAACATCAACCTTACAGACACAGAGGTATGCAAAGCGCTGATGGATTTAGATGTCCATAAAGCTACAGGTCCTGATGACATATCCCCTCATGTACTTAAAAAATGCGCAAACTCGATATCAGTGGCACTAAGTATCATATTTAAAAAGTCACTGGAGTCAGGGGAGATTCCAAGATGCTGGAAACAAGCAAATGTGATACCTATCTTCAAAAAGGGAAGGAGGGATGCGGCTCTGAACAATAGACCAGTTTCCTTGACTAGCATATTTTGCAAAGTTATGGAGAAACTACTAAGGAAACATATCTCTCTTCACTTGGAATCCTTCAACTTTTTGTCAGTGAGGCATCATGGCTTCAGAGAAGGTAGATCAACAGTAGCAAACTTATTAGAATTTTATGATGAGGTAAGCCGAATCTTACAGGAAAGAGAGGGCTGGGCAGATTGCATATTCCTAGACTTCCAGAAAGCGTTTGACACTGTTCCACATGGGAGACTTATTAGGAAGCTGCAAGCAATGGCTAGAATAGGTGGAAATGTCTTGGAATGGATAAAAACTTACTTAGAAGGAAGGGAACAGAGGGTTAGAGTAAGACACTCAGTGTCTGAACGGAGAAGAGTTAGTAGTGGAGTTTCACAAGGTTCAGTTTTAGGGCCATTTTTGTTTCTTGTATATGTGAATGACCTACCAGAGTCTGTAAATTCATTCATGAATATGTTTGCAGATGATGCAAAGATTGTGAAGAAAGTAAAAAACGAGAACAATAGTAGAGAACTTCAGGAGGATCTAAATAATCTGCATGAGTGGTCAGAAAAGTGGCTAATGAAATTCAATACCTCAAAATGTAAGGTAATGAGAATGGGTACAAGTGCAAGAAGGCCCAAGCTTGACTACTCGGTGGCTGGAGTACAACTTCAAGAGACAGAAAATGAGAGAGATCTAGGAGTAAACATATTGGCAGATTTGTCTCCAGAAATACATATAAATGGCATAGTAAGGGCATCATATGCATTCTTATCAAATGTAAGGGTAGCCTTCAGGCACATGAACAAGAAAATGTTCAGAAATATTTATGTAAAAGCACATAGCTAAGCTTGAAAAAGTTCAAAGAGATGCCACGAAACTGGTGCCAGAAATACGCAATCTCAGTTATGATGAGAGGCTGAGGGAATTAGATTTACCATCACTCGAAGCTAGAAGATTGAGGGGGGATATGGTGACAGTCTTTAAATTCCTTCATGGTTATGATAGAGTGGATAGGGATCGATATTTTGATATGGCTGGCTCTAGAACTAGAGGTCATAGTTTGAAGCTTCGTAAGATAACTTCTTTGCAGGATGTAAGGAAATACTTTTTCAGTGTAAGTGTAGTTGATAATTGAAATTCGCTAAGTGAGGAGGTAGTTAATGCTAACTCAATCTATAGTTTTAAGGACAGGTATGATAAGTATCACTAAGTATAAAATGGAACCGATCATGAGACGGGAAGATACGAGCTTTGGTCTCTTTCCCGTAAGCACAGTTAGGTAAGCAATTAGGTAAGCACACACACACACATACACATACATACATACATACATATATATATATATATATATATATATATATATATATATATATATATATATATATATATATATATATATATGCATGTATGTGTGTGTGTGTGTGTATATATACACAGAGGGTCCTCGGTTTACGAGGTTCTCCACCTAGGATGTTTCGTGGCTACAACACATCTCTCATAAATTACTAAGAAATCCTAGTATCGACCTACGTGGGCCATAAATGTGAACTTCATTCGGGAACAGCTTGTTGAGCACAGCGGAAGAATACATCGTTATGCACCATTAGACTGAGGAAGAGGTGTTGACTAGTTCCCACTCATACGCCATCTTGTTATTGCGCTTATTTGCTTGTTGAGTTGTTTAACTTTATATATTGATAATTTTTGCCCTGCATTATATATCCCAACCGTAGATCAGATTCTTCTGATGGGAGTGCATCAAAGAAAGGAAAGTTATCACCAAAGAAATTATATTAGAGATAATGAAGCACTCAAAAATGGAGAAATTGCTACCAACATTGGCCTGTTACTATGGTTAAACCGTTCTACCATGGCGACAATTATTAAGAATAAAGATCACAT
>JAXCGZ010000224.1:30000-32500 GCA_037179515.1 Halocaridina rubra
GAAACGCAGATACCAGTATCGTATTTTCTATGGTGAAGTTACATGTGTAAATTTATGCTTTTTACTATTTTATACTGCTTTATTATTCTTAGGCTGGGAAATGTTTTTTTTTTTATCAATAAAAAGATGGAAATTTTTTTTTTCATTAAAATATTGAAAATACTGAAAAGCTTAATATGCTAATATTTTAATATTCTCGCATATCTATCTATCTACCTTGGCTGTTTCCCCCTTTAATTAGGGGGTAGCCAACATAAAAAAAGAAAACAATAAGGGGATTTCTTTGTTCTATGGGCAATTACGAGGGAGCTAGCGACCGTTCAGATGGCACTGCTGGAGTGCCACAGCCCATCCTCCCAGCTCTTCCACAACCTGTGTCACTTCACAACTGCCAACTCCCCGACTGCTCCTACCACAGGGCTACCACTGTAAGATGCAGCCCTATGGTAACAGCAGATGCCCATCAGAGCTGCGTCATAATCGCTTGCCACTCATTCCTATTCCTAGCACGCTAGCTTGCTTCCCTCACATCCATCCTTCTATCATTCAGGACTCTCCTTACTCCATCCATCCACCCAAACCTAGGCCTCCCTCTAGCATTTCTCCCATCAAATCTCGCATTCATCTCCTTTTTCAGCAGTCTTTCACCATCCATCCTTTCCATATGGCCAAACCATCTCAGAACATTCATATCTACTATGCTTGCAATTTCTCTCCTCACACCAATTCTTGCTCTCACTTCTTCATTCCTAACCCTATCCAACCGAGATACACCAATCATACTCCTCAGGCATTTCATCTCAAACACATTTAGTTTCCGTCTCTCACTTACTTTCATACCCCATAACTCTGATCCATACATCACAGTTGGCACAACCACTTTCTCATACAAAATTTTCTTAACATTCATTTCCAACCCTCTATTCTTCATCACTCCTTTCAACGCACCCAACACTACATTCTTCTTTCACTCTGTGACACACATCTGCTTCCACTCCGCCATTTGCAGCTATAACCGAGCCTAAATACTTAAACTGATGAACATCCTCAAGTGTCTCTCCATTCAACATAACATTCAATCCAGCACCATCCTCATTTCTTGTACACCTCATAACATTACTCTTTCCCACATTCACTCGCAATTTCCTTCTCTCACACACCATTCCAGATTCTGACACTAACTGACACAGCTTCTCCTCTGAATCTACCACCACCATGGTATCATCTGTAAACAGCAACTGATTCAGCTCCAACTCGTTATCATCCCCATCTACCATTCTCAAACCTCGACCACGCACACGCTCATTCACCTCTCTTACGACTCCATCAGTATACAGACTGAACAGCCATGGTGACATCATACATCCCTGTCTCAGTCCCACACTTACTGGAAACCACTCACTCACTTCATTCCCTACCCTAACACAAGCTCTACTGCCCTCATACAAACTCTCCACTGCGTGCAACAATACCATTAATTCCATATGATCTCAAAACATTCCACATTGCCTCTATCAACTCTATCATACGCTTTCTCCAGATCCAAAAATGCAAAATACACATTCTTACCATTTGCTAAATATTTCTCACATAACTGCGTAACTATAAAAATCTGATCTATACAACCTTTACCTCTCCTAAAACCACTCTGCACTCCCGTGATCACATTTTCTTTCTTATCCCTAATCCTATTAATCAGTATCTTACCATACACTTTTCCTACCACACTCAACAAACTTATACCCATAAAATTACTGCATTCATACACATCTCCCTTACCTTTGTATAGGGGCACTATACAAACAATCACCCATTCCACTGGCAACATTGACAACATAAAGCATATATTAAACACTCTCACTAACCATTCCAATGCAGTCACACCCCCTTCTTTCAACATCTCCACTCTCACACCATCCATTCCAGGTGTTTTACCTGCTTTTGCTTCATACAGTTCCATTTTTCACCTCCTCTCTTTTAATCTCTCTCATTTTCATCTCCCATTACTAGCACTTGAACACCCCCCACTGCCACTGTAGCTGCCTCTCTATCCTCCTCAACATTCAGCAAGTACTCAAAATATTCTGCCCATCTTTTACTTGCATTGTTCCCTCTTAACATCTGTACATTCACATCTTTCACTGTCTCTTCCATCCTCGATCCACCCTTCCTTACTCTCTTCACTTCTTTCCAAAACTTCTTTTCATTCTCCTCATATGACCTACTAAAATCCTGTCCCCACCTAACATTTGCCAAACTCTTCTCTTCCTCTACCTTCCACTTGGTTTCCACATTTTTCTCCTTATATCTTTCATGCTTCTCCCTACTTTTACACTGCAGCCATTCCTCAAAAGCCCTCTCTTTCTCTTCCACCTTCATTTTCACCCCTTCATTCCACCACTCGCTGCCCCTCCTCATGCCACCTCCAACAAACCTCTTTTAACACACATCACTTGCATGTCCCACTAAACATTATTTCATCAACCCCTATTCCTCCTCT
>JAXCGZ010000224.1:40000-42500 GCA_037179515.1 Halocaridina rubra
CTTTGAAATCAGTAAATTCATAAGTAAGAGATCTTTATTTCTCTTTATAGATCACAACTATAATAAATATTTTATTCTTTATTATATATGAAAGATAATTATAAAGTTACATCCATTACACAATATTTTCGAGCCAAACTTACAAGGATGTAGTCAAGAGTGATGTCTGCATTTCCAGAAGAAAGAAATTAACATCAAGATATCATGCAATCAGCTCACTTTTTCTAATTCCCTCCCCAGTGTTTTACGACTGCGTTGAAGATTGGGACTGTAACGAAAGTACCGTTCGAGCCTACATGACCCGCTATGTTACCGATCCTAACGCCGATTGTGAACTCTACGCCAGAACCCACGTGGGTGGTCCCTTTGGTTCCTCGGCTGACTGGACTCTAGATTATTGGTATCAGGTTAGAAATTGTCTCGACTATGCTCTCTTTACTCCTCCACCACTAGAGTAGAATTCGTTAGAATATTATTTCAATATTCAGCTTTATAAATACTTTGATATATCACTGGCTTGGAAAGAATGCCCCAATATAAAAGAGAGGAATGAAATTAAGCATTTCATCATGGTGTCACAAAAAGACAAAATCCACAGTTTGTAGAAACTTGATCTGCATTAATTAAGGTATCTGATATTTTTATAATTTTGCATATATGGATAAAATTTATGATATCCTTGATGACTTAGACTACTTAACAGAGGTCTGATAATGAATGATGTATGAGGTCTGTATCCTTTCTTGATTGCATATGGCTTCTTTTAATTATAAAACAAGTCAATATATATTTTGATAAATGATATAAAAATGTGCATTTATGTAAATGTCTCGAATTTTACAATACATGGTTAAGAAATCTCCTTTACCATACGGTTTTTAGGAATAAAAATATGTTTATTATGCCCAAAAATCCTGCACAAAAAAATAAAATACCCCATTACTCAATTTTTGAAAAAAATAAATAATGTAAGTTGATCTTCTTTAAATGACCACTATTTTCTGCTCTCCATTTTTGTTTTTTGTTTAATAACCTGGTTTTAAAATTACAAATAAAAGAGCAACGTATAAAAATGCGAGATTAGAAAAAAAAAGCAACTGAAATGTTTAAAGCGCTTAGTTCAGAACTCATAATGATAAAATGTAATTACGTGTAACTACATTGCCACACACACAAACACACAGACGCACACAAGCGCACCTCCACAAATAATTGAATAAAATAGCAACTTATGGAAAGAAAAATGAAAAAAACAGTCAGAAAGGAAAGAGGGGGGGGGAATAGTATGATAAAAGAACATACAAAAATCTGAGAAAGGAGAATTAAGATACAAGAAATAAAAATGAAAGAACTAGAGAAGTATTAAAAATCTGAAGGAGATAAAAAAAGAACTGGAAAATAGAATTTCCAAACAAGAGGATAAGAACAAAAGGCGTAAGTGAATTAAATGAAAAAGTGAGAAAAAAAAATAAATAGCAGCTTGGAATGTGAAAATAGAGGAAACTATTGATCAGTTCAGAAGAGACTTTCAGGAGCTAATTGCAGGTCATCAGAGTATTGCAGAAACGATCTCAATTGCAGCAAAAAGTAAAGTGAAGGAGGTAGTCATGGAGGTGGTAATAGAAAATATGGATAAAGATGAATACAGGGGAAAATGAAAGAGGTAATGAGTGAGATAGGAAGACCATTGATCAAACAAGCACTTGATAGAGAAAAGTCAGTGATAATCTCAGGCATATGTGAATCTCAAGAGTCAACACGGCAGGAGGACAGATAACATGATAAAATTAGAGGTATTATATGGCTTAGATAATATCTTAAGCATTCACGGACATAGTATATATATAGCATCATGCATCTTCTTTGAGAAGTCAAATGAAATCTGGGGGAAATTCCAAGTTGCTGGAAATAAACGAACATTTTCCTGCCTTCAAAAAGGGAAGGAGAGACACACATATAAAGTACAGGCCTGCTCCATTGACTACCATAGTTTGCGAGGTTATGGAGAAGATACTGAGAAAACACATATCTTTTCCATAAATAAATAAATAAATAAATAAATAAGTAAATAAATAAATAAATAAATAAATAAATAAATAAATAAATAAATAAATAAATAAATAAATAAATAAATAGATAAATAAATATGAATAGATAATGCAAATTGGAAAAAGTTGAAAGACACTACGAAACTGGTGACAGAAATATGCATTCTCAATTACAAGGAGAGGTTGAAAGGTAGCTTTACGTTCACTCTAAATTAGAGGAAATCGGAGGGATGTGTTTACGCTTTTCAAATTTCTTTATGATTTTGACAGAGTGGATAGGAACCATATTTTGATATGATTTCTCTAGAATTAAAACTCATATTCTGTAGCTTCGTAAGAAAACTTCTTTTCAGGTTGTAAGGGAGTACTTTTCTAATTGTAGAAAGGTTGCCAAGGGCATTCGCCAAATGAGGAAATAGTAAAGGAAAACTTCATTCCGTTTTAAGGGTATA
>JAXCGZ010000224.1:57500-60000 GCA_037179515.1 Halocaridina rubra
ACTTTTTAGGATATACATTCACTGCATTTAATGGAGATGTAATTCAGGGCCTGTCTTTGCGATTGACTAGTGAATATTAGAGAAAATTATGGTTGCTGTTGTACTTTAATTACAGATTACCTCTGAGCGAATCAATTGCAGCTATCCATCTTCGAGATAAAAAACATTAACCATAAAATCAATGATATACGTTGAAAATACATTAGGCATTACCTTAAAGCTAAACATTTTAAAGTATGGCCAGCATTCAGAATTCAAAATGATTTTTATTTCATTTCCAGATAGCATATATATATATATATATATATATATATATATATATATATATATATATATATATATGTATGTATATATATATATATATATATATATATATATATATATATATATATATATATATATATCTTTTGATATATATATATATATATATATATATATATATATATATATATATATATATATATATATATATATATATATATCTTTTGATATATATATATATATATATATATATATATATATATATATATATATATATATATATATATATATATATATATATATATATATCTTTTGATATATATATATATATATATATATATATATATATATATATATATATATATATATATATATATATATATATATATATCTTTTGATATATATATATATATATATATATATATATATATATATATATATATATATATATATATATATATATATATATATATGGTAGGAAAAGCCCATTACATAAAACAACGAAAATATATATTCAAAAACTACTTATTAATTTTGTGACCTTAGCTGCCCACCTTCTCAAAATACAATGACAAGAGATACAGCTAGAAAAAATAAAAAGAACAAATGAAAAGAAGAAGACAAAGAACACCGCCAAGGGTACATTGACATGAGATTAAGAGATATCAATCTTAAATGCCCGCCGGGGTTAGAAGGTAATCCCCACAAACTGGGTGCAAATGGAATTAAAATCCATGCTTGACTAAATTGTAATAACAATAGATTTTTAGTAATGGTAAATAAATATATATATATATATATATATATATATATATATATATATATATATATATATTTGTTGGGTTTACCTACTAACCCCGGCAATAATTTAAGAATGATATCTCTTAATCCCATGTAAAAATACCGTTGGAGGGTTCCTTATCTCCTTTTTTTCAATTGTTCTTTTTTATTTTGCTAGCTGTATCTCTTATCAGTGTACTTTGAGAAGGTGGCCAGCTAAGGTCACGAAATTAATAAGTATTATATATATATATATATATATATATATATATATATATATATATATATATATATATATATATATATATATAGTAGAACTCCCTTTTCTACTAAGGGCTAGGACGGTTACCTTCTTGCGAAGGACTTGTTTTGGCAGATGTAATCGTTACCCTGAGTGTATGCCCTTACTAACCCAGTCCATATATATATATATATATATATATATATATATATATATATATATATATATATATATATATATATATATATATATATATATATGCTAATCACTATAAAACATGTGATAATATATGCAAAGAACCACAGGGAAATAAAGAACATAGCAGAGATTTCGCATATTTCAAATATACATCCTCGTGGAAAATTTCAGTTGTCCTGAGAATGCACATTTGAAATATGCATAATTGCTTGATCCTCTGATATATTCTTTATTTCCCTGTGGCTCTTTGCATAAGTAATCTCTCGTTATCGCGGGTGTTTAGTTCCAGGACCACCCGCGATAGGTGAAAATTCAGCGAAGTAGCAGTACCATATCTTTTACAGGTATCTTACATTTATTTTTACCTTACTGTATAAATCCTTCCTGCACTGTTAACAACTCACCCTTTACTTTATTAATAACAGCACATAAGCGTAAATGTATATGAGTGTGACAGGTAAGTTTATCATAAGTAACAGTGCGCAAGCGTAAAGCTATATGATCGTGATAGGCAAGCTTACCGTGAATGACGTGACGATGACGTTTACATACTGCACAGCCAATGACAGCTTTATGGCTGCTTTTTGCGAGAGAAGAACATGGTAATGGAGAGTTGCTGTCGTTGTTTCTTCTTTTGTGCGAAGATGGTCTTGTAAGGAGTCATGGCATTGTCGATAATATTGCAGAAGTGCACCAAACGAACTATATCATCGTTCAACTCCCGCAACAATTGTTGGAGTTCTTTGGCCATGTTATACATGGCTGCGAGCCGCTCGAGTGTAAGGCCAGGTACTTTGACTTCATCGTGCGCTTGCTGTTGTTGTTCTTCCTCTTCTTCGCTCACTGATTTTGTCATTTCCTCCAAGTATTCATCAGTAAACGGCTACGAGTGGCAGTCGATCAGTTCATTGACGTCTTCGTGAGTCATGTCTTTAAAGCCTTCTCCTCCTAGCAATACAGCCAGCTTCACAGCTTTCTCAACTGCCGAGTTATGCACTTCGTCAGGAGCGAATCCCTTGT
>JAXCGZ010000224.1:72500-82500 GCA_037179515.1 Halocaridina rubra
ACCTAACCCGATGTAACGGGGCAATAATACCAATGTGATTATCATATAATGCTATTCAACTATTTGAATAGTTTTTGCTCATTAGAAAAAGGACTTTTACCTTTACGAGGTAAGAGCATTAAGCGCTTTTATAATATCTGTAAACTTGCCACAGTCTTAAAAGCATGTATGAGGAAAGAACATCTTACGTTACTGAGCCATGTGAAACTAGGAGAGTAGTCAGAAAGTTAGTTGGACTAGTAATGGGGCCTATTAAAACTTGGAAGACTAGTTTTGTAAGTTTTAAGTGCAAGTACTTCAAGATGATGTAAATATGAATATTGCTAATATAAAGCTCAAGGAAAAATTATAGGAAAAAAACATAATTCTCAACCATCAAAACATGACGAAAACTAACCTAATCACACCTAACAAAACCAGCGTAATCAAGCCTACTAAAACCGCACCTATCAACTGACATAATTTTTAAGCCTAAATCATAGGCGTAGACTTTAATTCTCTGCATCGAAACGTGGAAATCAAGGTGCAGGAGCCCGTAAGAAACGTAAAGGGTGAATATATAAGCCATGATAAAACTTACACTAATCCTAAGGGAAACCTAAATAAATGTTTACATTCACACCCACAACGAGTTTCCACAATATCAAATGCCACTACTTGATTCCTAACAGGATTAACCAACCTAGCCTGACCTAACATATTAAAGCAGTTGAAAACGTATAAAGTTTTATAGGAAAACCCTGATGTTAATTATCAACATTGTAAACTAATTGTCATATCTTTACTTCCTCCTCACAATATCTGTACGTAATGTGTATAGCGAGTAGTATACGCATACGAAGGAGTAAACTGTGTAGGTTAGGTTGTGGTAGATTAGATTGAACTCTTGACGGTGTTTTGGGTTTTGATTATACGTGTTTAGAGGAATCGAATATCCAAAAATACAAGGTTATCTTCAAAGCCGACAAATATGTAATAACCCAGTTAAACATTCAGAAGGTTTAATTAAAATAATCTCTTGTTGTAAGATGAATGTCTAGGTCTACACTTAGACCTATCATATCACATAGCGCAAAATCATATTAAAATATCAGGTATATAGCTATGGCCCATAGCCCTCTGCATCGTGATTGGAATTTTATTTTTCTTAAAGAAATTAGATTGTTAAGTGTAGACTTTGATAAATAATTCATTTCTGATCCCAGACACACTTAGCTGCCTGTTACTGTATTTTACAGATCCGAGAACCTATGCAAAAAGATATAAAGCAAGGCAGAGGGAAGAGGAAATGGCCAACACAAGTAGCTCGAGCACTAACTCACTGAGCATAAATGATGCAAGTCCATCCGCTTAGGAGATTCAAGACCCACAGTTCAAAAGCTGATAATAATGGTGAAGCTGTAGCCCAATCAGGGCCTTCAACATATGAAAATGGTAATCCTAATCAAGCAGTAATAGAAGGTAGACAATCTAGAGCAATGGGTACAGAAACAGAGTTCTTATTAAAGTGTTACGCCAGAATAACTATTAGTTCCATCAAGAATCGTCTAGGGCCAGAAAGTCATCCCAAAGAGAATATGAATTGAAAGAAAATGATGTCAAGCAAATCAGTTCAGGAAGGGAGCGCATTATCCTGATACCGAAGATGAAGTCATTTCACAGGCTTTGTGAACTACCGGTTAAAAAAAAAAGAAGGTAAGAGTACCATTCCTACGGTTGATTTATCCAAGTATTGTTCAGTGACGATTAACGGTAACTTTCAAACAGAAGGAAGCAGCTGTCCTCCAAGTAAAGGATTTAAGTTTCCAACTCTAATGGGAAAGAAAGAGTTTGCACCTCTCTCAACTGGTCCATATCAGGGAGCCACTTGGACTGGTCTAGATCAAGGCTTTAACAATACTCAAAAGACCAACAAGGAAAATGCATTTTAGAAAAAGTGTGAGGCGAGGTGCAAAGGAAGAAGAAAGAAAGCTTGTCACAACCTTCAAATGAAGACAAGTTTTTCAGTGTCTTTGTGATTCCATACTTGATTATTTAAGCTTTGATTCTCTTTACATAAATCAATTAAACATGTTGATAAAGAGTGTGTAATATTAAAGTAAAATTCACAACGACCATTGAAACTATTTCCGCCAAGTGGGACATCGGAGCATGAAATACTTAATACAGTTTCCACAGTGTCTGATATGAAAGAACTGGAGAAAATATATGGAAGTAAGTGGAACAAGGCAAATAATGACGAGGAACCAAGTATTTCAACACCTGCCAACATAAAAAGTAGAATATAAAAGCTATATGTTTTCTTTGCACTGACGAAGAGATTGAAATTAAACAAAGATCATATACAGGTGCTGCTGCTAATGCCAGACCTTGTGTTGAGCTTAAATTACCACTAACAGATATAGATAGTGTGTGAAGGAGTGAATTATTTAAAGAAACCACAAAGTACTCCTTGAAGATAGTATCCTCTACCACAGGAATTCTCTCTAATCTTGGCCATATGCTAAATGAATCAACAATGGTTATAGTACTCATGTGTGTCAAAAATACTTTGGTATTGCCCCTAAACCATATGTCCAAGTAAAAGACTCTTCTGAAGTCAGTTTTAGAAACACTCATCTTTTACCAGATATGAAGCAAGTATTGAGGAATTCAAGAAAGTTATATCATCGACTCCTGTTGACTGGTATTATAGCGCTGTGAAAGGAAAAATAAAACTGGAAAAGAATACATTCTACAAAGACTAAGCGCAAATAGAAAGTACGATGTAAGGAAGGATGCATAATAGCTACTTCCCCTAATTATCTTCTCTTCAATAAGTACAGTACTTGAGTCCTAGAAAATATACTAAAGTTTGAAAAATTTAAAATCAGTCGCGCTTGTAGATAAAGCAATATATATATATCGATATATATATATATATATATATATATATATATCTCTATATATATATATATATATATATATATATATATATACTATATATATATATATATTCTTTTTTCATGCCGATAATTTTTTTTCAATGCTCGAGAGGATGTTAGTATCAATGTAAGTTATTATAACTAGCTGATTATTGTGCAGTCCCCTAATTAAGGCAGCTTTCACACCAAAGTGGCACGTCCCACGTGGCATGCCACGTGACACGCCAGTTGAAAAGGAACATCCGGAAATATATGAAACCTTTCACATAGAAGTGGCGTGACACTCCCATGTGCCACATTCGACTTGCGTCGCAAGTCGCCCGTGGCACATAGGACGTGTCACGCCACTCCTGTGTGGAAGGTTTCATATATTTCCGGAAGTTCGTTTTAAACTGACGTGCCACGTGGCATGCCACATGCGACGTGCCACTTAGGTGTGAAAGCGGCCTAGCAGTCCAGTATAATGCATATAACTCTCAACTAAGCTTAGATTATATTCCTGACACATGGACTGAGCCTATCTGAACTGTACATAGAGCAATGAAAATATGTTTTCACGAATTATATGACATTTCATTTATGTATAATCAATATACCAGTTGAACTGGAAGAAAGAGGGAGTAAGCAGACGCCGCTGCTCATCCCTTGGCAATCTTGACATAATTAACATCAAAATTAACATCTCGAAGTAGGATGAGGTGGACTCGATCCAGAGGCTTTAGATTGGCAAACCAGTCTTTTAACCCACAAAGCCCCGACAGCCTCTCTCTATTAAATTATCCTGCAAATTAATTATCTAAGAAATAATAAAAAGGCATAAATAATAAATAATAGCATTTGATAATAACAGAAAATCGATACGTAGGAAATGATGACCAACAACCAATTATCATAAATTTTTTATGACCTCTCTCTTCAAATTTTTATTTGACTTTCTTTTTCTGCAGATGAAATAAAAGAGTAAAAGCTCCAATGCTGCTGTAAAAATGAGAGAGAGAGAGAGAGAGAGAGAGAGAGAGAGAGAGAGAGAGAGAGAGAGAGAGAGAGAGAGAGAGAGAGAGAGAGATGATTTCCTCACATCCTATTTGCTGTTCTCTCAGCTTGGATGCTCTTGCAAATAGAGTTTGTGATGAGGCAGATCTTTAGGTACATTCTGAAATAGAAAACGACGACGCAACACATCACAGACACTATTGCGCCAGTTGCAAACGTGCTTGTACCCTATTGTTTCCCTCAGCCTATCTCCCTCTATATTGTATTACACTATGATATGAGTGGTTTCATAATCACTTTAATCGAAAAGAATGCTTATGCAACAGCAGAAGCACTTGTTTTAAGTGGTGAGGGATTATAATACTCGCATTGAATGTGTAAACATGTTTTCTTCCTGATGTTTCTTCTCGTATTTAGTTTTGATATATGTTGAATTAAAACAATAACAAGTTAAGTATTGCAATTGTATTTTCAAGCAAAATATTGGTTATGCAAGAGCTATGATGTTTTTTCTCTCTATGTATGTATGTATGTATGTATGTATGTATGTATGTATGTATGTATGTATGTATGTATGTATGTATGTATGTATGTATGTATGTATGTATGTATGTATGTATGTATGTATGTATGTATGTATGTATGTATGTTTGTAAGTATGTATGTATGTATGTATGTATGTATGTATGTATGTATGTATGTATGTATGTATGTATGTATGTATGTATGTATGTATGTATGTATGTATGCCTGCTTGCCTGTCTGTCTGTCTGTCTGTCTGTCTGTCTGTCTGACTTTCTGCCTGTAGGTAGGTAGGTAGGTAGGTAGGTAGGTAGGTATGTATATGTTAATGTATGTATGTGCCCGCGCTTGCATTTGTGTGTGTGTATTTGTGTTTGCGTGTGTATATGCGTGCATATATGTATACGTGCAAGTACGTATGTTTGCTTTCATGTATGTATTTACATATGCATGCATACATGCCAACATGCATATATCTATCTATCTATCTATCTATCTATCTATATATATATATATATATATATATATATATATATATATATATATATATATATATATATATATATATATATGTATATATATATATATATATATATATATATATATATATATATATATATATATATATATATATATATATATATATATATATCCATGTATGAATGTATCTATCAATCAATAAATCACTCTATCAGTCTATCTATCTGTCTGTCTGTTTAGGTATCTATATTTTTACTTATCTATCTATCTATTAATTTATCGCTTTTTCTTTCTCTTTTCACACTGAGAAACCAATATGTAGAGAGAAAGAAGTTTTATAATCACCTCTTTTATAATGACCTCTTGTAATTTATTAGCTTGATTCTGCATTAGCAGAATGGTTGCTTTTCAACTCAGCTAGCAACACAGTAATATAAAGAAATAATTAATAATGAGAGAAACAGAAGCATTTTATATTGCATCACAATATTGTACTGACGATCATAACATTTACCAAAAAGGTGGTCATCACAATAGTAACTCGGGGGGTCATCATACTGTGAAAACAGTAGCCAGCACACTGTGAAAACAGTGGCATTCATATTTTTCAAAATTATAATTTTCACAGTATAAAAACTGCGTTCATCACATTTAAAAACAGTAGTTAACACAATTAAAGAAATATTATTGTCACTACAATATTCAGATGATGGCCACCACTTCATTAAACCTGTCATCACTCAGTTAAAAGGGTGAGTTATGCACCTGTTTCTCATTATAATGTTATTCTGTGAAAAAAGGTGTTCATTATATATTGAGAAACCAGAAAATATCATTGAATGATTTAAATGTAGTATTACAAGAGAATAAAAAATAGTTCATGGTGTCCTGTTTAATTTGAAAAGAACGAGTATGCAGTCGTAATTGTTTGGTAAAAACGCTTCAGATACTGAGAAAACTAAAAAAAATATGTGAAAGGAATTATAAAAATAGTTAGAGCAATTAGTATGTACATGTGCACAGTGGAAAATATTTCGTAAAAACATCTTAATGAGGATATCCTGTTGTCGAATTTGAAGCTGACATTACTTGTTAGTCTGAGAGAGAGAGAGAGAGAGAGAGAGAGAGAGAGAGAGAGAGAGAGAGAGAGAGAGAGAGAGAGAGAGAGAGAGAGAGATCATTAGTGTCAGATCCTCAATTTTAATTTGGTAGATCAGTAGATTTAGTGCGAGATAATCAAGGAAAAGAAGGAGAGGGTAATGGCATTCATAGCATGGTAGCCCCGACATAAATGGTACCATTATTATAGAAGTAAATACATGGTTCATTGGAGGAACAGTATCCTTGCAATTTCAATATCATTTACCAATTTCTCTTTTTTGATGAACTAAAGACAAATTTCTCAATCTATCATCCAATTTTTCTTTTTATCATTTTTTTCCCATTACCCAGAACAATATCGACTGCAAGGCATTTATTGGAAAACTTTTTCGAATTGCTTCAGGAAGAAAGTAATGAGGGAGCAAGTGAAAGATACAATAAGAAAAATTTTAGGGAGTATAGATTTTAAAATGAACTACCACTCTGACAGAGTAAACTACTACAACTGTAAGAAAAACTACTACTACTACTACTACTACTACTACTACTACTACTACTACTACTACTACTACTACAACAATAAGAAAAATTACTACTACTACTACTACTACTACTACTACTACTACTACTACTACTACTACTACTACTACGAGTAGAAGAGGGAGTAGTAGTGGTAGCAGCAATCGATAATACCAATAATAATAATACTAAGAATTATGATAATAATATAATAATAATAATAATAATAATAATGATAATAATAATAATAATAATAATAATAATAATAATAATAATAATAATAATAATAATAATAATAATAATAATAATAATAATAATAAAAAAAAAATAATAATAATAATAATAGTAATAATAACAATAATAATAACAATAATAGTATTGAAAAATATTATTATTATCATTATTATTATTATTATTATTATTATTATTATTATTATTATTATTATTATTATTATTATTATTATTATTATTATTATTATAATGTACAAAAATAATATTCTCAAAAGATAATTTGAAAAATAATATTTTTTCCCCCCGTAATTAGCAATTACGAAACCTATCAAATAAAAAGCATGACGTGATTCCCCACCCCCCAAGAAAAAAAGAAATTCAATTCTAACGCATATGGAAATGTCAGGCAGGTAGAAAGTGGGTAAAAAGTTACTGAATGCATTCACATGAATGCATGGGAAAAATCATGAATGCAATTTCAGATGCATTCTAGGAAGGTATTCGAATGCGTTTGTATGAGTTGCTGGAAAGTGGTGTGAAGAGATACCTGTGAATGTTTCGTCGGAAGGATATTGTGTAAATTTGCTTCTGTTTCCCGGCGTGATTGTATATATATCAGAGAGAGAGAGAGAGAGAGAGAGAGAGAGAGAGAGAGAGAGAGAGAGAGAGAGAGAGAGAGAGAGAGAGAGAGAGAATTTTTGTATAAATGTTATCATGTCTTCGTGGACCTCTTTTGTATTTTGATAGATAGATAGATAGATAGATAGATAGATAGATAGATAGATAGATAGATAGATATTTAGATAGATAGATAGATACATACATGTATATATATATATATATATATATATATATATATATATATATATATATATATATACATATATATATATATATATATATATATATATATATATATATATATATATATATATATATATATATATATATATATATACATATATATATATATATATATATATATATATATATATATATATATATATATATATATATATATATATATAGATAGATAGATAGATAGATAGATAGATAGACAGATAGATAGATAGATAGATGGATCTATGAATGCATGCATATATACAGAAAGAGAGAAGGGAATTAAAGCATTGTTCTACATCAAAATACTATTTGTCACAAACTCATACAGAGATTATACGAATTCATTCCTCCAGGAATATGAAAATAAAACAATGTCTGTCCAAATTGAAAAAAAAAATGCAAGAGAAAGAGATTGAAGACTTGCGAAAAACGAATATAAAAGGAAGCTGACGTGGGCTCAAAAGTTTATTTGCTCTCTCTCTCTCTCTCTCTCTCTCTCTCTCTCTCTCTCTCCTCTCTCCTCTCTCTCTCTCTCTCTCTCTCTCTCTCTCTCTCTCTCTCTCTCTCTCTCAAATGTTTTATTACTTGTTTCATGTCCTTTTCATCTTTTGAATAATGAAGGGACATTATGGTTCTACTCACAGAACGTCTATCTATCTTTCTATCCATTTATATGGTTTCCTGCTTCCTTTCCTGCTTACCTGCCTACCATCATGTCTGTCTGATTACCTAATTGTGATTACCTAATTGTGTTTACGGGAAAGAGCCCAAAGCTCGTATCTTCCCGTCTCCTCATCGGTTCCATTTTATACTTAGTGATACTTATCATACCTGTCCTTAAAACTATGGATTCAGATAGCATTAACTACCTCCTCGCTTAGCGAATTCCAATTATCAACTACTCTTACACTGAAAAAGTATTTCCTTACATCCTGCAAAGAAGTTTTCTTACGAAGCTTCAAACTATGACCTCTAGTTCTAGAGCCAGCCATATCAAAATATCCATCCCTATCCACTCTATCATAAACATGAAGGAATTTAAAGACTGTCACCATATCCCCCCTCACTCTTCTAGCTTCGAGTGATGGTAAGTCTAATTCCCTCAGCCTCTCATCATAACTGAGATTGCGTATTTCTGGCACCAGTTTCGTGGCATGTCTTTGAACTTTTTCAAGCTTAGCTATGTGCTTTTTCAAGTGCGGATTCCAAAAGGGGGCTGCATATTCGAGTTTTGGCCTCACATAGGTTACATAAATATTTCTGAACATTTCCTTGTCCATGTGTGTGTGTGTGTGTGTGTGTGTGTGTGTGTGTGTGTGTGTGTGTGTGTGTGTGTGCTCTCTCTCTCTCTCTCTCTCTCTCTCTCTCTCTCTCTCTCTCTCTCTCTCTCTCTCTCTCTCTCTCTCTCTATATATATATATATATATATATATATATATATATATATATATATATATATATACATATATATATATATATATATATATATATATATATATATATATATATATATATATATATATATATATGTATATATATATATATATATATATATATATATATATATATATATATATATATATATATATATATATATATATATATATATATGCATATATATACATGTATATATATACATATATATATATATATATATATATATATATATATATATATATATATATATATACACACACACATATACATACCAATGAAGTGCATAAATGTACAAGAGTATATGTACGTGCATGGAACTGTGTTTGTGCTTACTCGCATATTACCAGTCGTTTATTTGATTTGATTTTTTATTTTTTTAGAAATAGCACTCCCTTAATTCTTTCTCTCCTGGTCGAGAAAGAATTTACAGAGTTAGTCTATGGTTATTCGCGTGTGCCTGATGTACTGATACTATTCCTTTTAATACTTGTTGTTCTGAAAGATGGAATTTAACACGGAAAAAATATCATCTTATTAATAAACAACACTGGAAAAACTGCTCTTTGCTATAACATGATAACCTAAGTCAGCTTTCACACCAAAGTGGCACGTCGCACGTGACATGCCACGTGGCACGCCAGTGAAAGCGAACATCAGGAAACAAATGAGACCTTTCACACAGAAGTGGCGTGGCACATTGGACGTGCCATGACACTCCGGTGTGAAAGGTTTCATATATTTCCGGATGCTCGTTTTCAACTGGCGTGCCACGTGACATGCCACGTGCGACGTGCCACTTTGGTGTTAAAACGGCCTAAAAGCACAGACGCACTCTCAAATACACACGTACACTTGCACTTCAAGTCACGTTTTCTTCTTATACGAACCACTACATAAGATCATGTCGATTGAGAATATAGGCAATGGAGCAGCAAGTCTTGCCACGAATA
>JAXCGZ010000224.1:87500-90000 GCA_037179515.1 Halocaridina rubra
AGAGAGAGAGAGAGAGAGAGAGAGAGAGAGAGAGAGAGAGGAAAACACTGTTCGTATCAAAGAAGGAGTGCAACACAATACTGAAAGACCTTTATTGTAGTATGTGTGTATGTGCATCAGCGTATGTGTGCGTGCGCTTATGAGTTTGTATTTGTATGTGTGTTGTAGATCCATCTTTTTTGCCAAAAATTTCATTCAACTAATTGCTGACTCGTGAGAAGGTTTAATTGTTCATGGAAAGTTTTAGAGACTAATAAGAAAATGACAAGATAAGGAGAAGGAGAGAAGGAGAAGGAGAAGGAGAATGAGAAGGATTAGATAGTAAACTAGAAAAGAGAGAGAGAGAGAGAGAGAGAGAGGAGAGAGAGAGAGAGAGAGAGAGAGAGAGAGAGAGAGAGAGAGAGAGAGAAGCATAATCACTACTAAGAAGAATGAAATACACCTCAAAAACTATCCGCATAAAATATCAAGATAAAATATGCCATATGCTTTCTCAGGAATCGTAACTTGAATTAATAGTATGCTCTGAGTAATAAATATTGTTATTCTTGCTTTTGCTTTTTCGAATATAAAACGCCTGAAAATACATTATATCAAGTTCCTAAAGACCCAAAAAGGCAAAAGTTACAGCAACATGAAATACATTTAAATATTTTAGGGATTTTATGGAATTGCATCCAGAGGCTGTACCTGTGTAGGTCAGAAGGTTATAAGAATTGCATGCAACCAATACTCTATCCTCCAAAGGCTTTGGTAAACAGAATGCGATATATATATATATATATATATATATATATATATATATATATATATATATATATATATATATATATATATATATATATATATATATATATATATATATATATATATATATATATATATATATATATATATATATATATATATATATATATATATATATATATATATATATATATATATATGTATATATATATATATATATATATATATATATATATATATATATATATATATATATATATATATATATATATATATATATATATATATATATATATATATATATATATATATATATATATATATACATATATATATATATATATATATATATATATATATATATATATATATATATATATAGTATATATATATGTATATATATATATATATATATATATATATATATATATATATATATATATATATATATATATATATTTATATATATATATATATATATATATATATATATATATATATATATATATATATATATATATGCTTCAATAGAAATAATTTTGCTTAAACAAAAAGATCTCTAATCCTCTCTTCGTACTTAAATGAAAAACTCAAGTATATTAATATGAAAAGAAGAAATACAGTTTAAAAATAACTCCAAAGATTTAATATATATTTCTTTTAGTAAAAGGTTCCACCTTACAACTCACTGCTGCTATTCAGAGAATTGTAGTCTTTTCCATTTGTTTTTAATTTCATTTTCTGCAGCTTCAATACCCAATAAAAATGAAGCGATGCAACAAAGCTAAGTGTTGACATGAGTCACCTTGAGATTTTTTTTGGTCTGATGTTGTTCTGTCTGTCTCCTAATTATTCAGTGTCTGCTCATAATTTGTTTTTCCATTCCTTTATTCATATACAGTGAGTGAAACAAGGCTTCACTGAATTTCACCGTCATAATGATGCTTATTATTATCATCTTTATTTTTATTGCAATGAAAATAATAATAATAAAAATAATAATAATAATAATAATAATAATAATAATAATAATAATAATAATAATAATAATAATAATAATAATGATTATTATTATTATTATTATTATTATTATTATATATTATTATTATTATTATTATTATTATTATTATTATTATTATTATTATTATTATTATTATTATTATTATTGTAGTCACCGTGGCTCAAGTGGTAGCGTCCGCTACTCTGAGGCGTCAGGTCGAGGGTTCGCGCCCCGTCACGGTCTGAGGTTAGCAAAGGCATGCACTCAGGGTAACGATTACATCTGCCAAAACAAGTCCTTCGTAAGAAAGCAACCGTCCTAGCCCTTGGTAGAAAAGGGAGTCCGTGACGTAAAATCGGTCAACCGGTCATTATTATTATTATTATTATTATTATTATTATTATTATTATTATTATTATTATTATTATTATTATTATTATTATTATTACTATTATTATTATTATTATTATTATTATTATTATTATTATTATTATTATTATTATTATTATATTAATAGTATTATTATTATTATTATTATCATTATTATTATTAATATTATTATCATCCATGAGCGCCGTAAGAGGCTTCAAAAGGAGACATCATTGCTTCTGAAATAGAAACTGTTCCACCATATTCAAGAGGTGGGTGACGAAGAAGGAGAGTGCTAGCCCCCCAGCCCTCCTTAGATTTTCGCTCATGCTAAAAAATAGCAAATGAAAGAGGTGAAAATTTGTGGGAAACTATCTTACATCA
>JAXCGZ010000225.1:0-32500 GCA_037179515.1 Halocaridina rubra
ATGAAAAATGTAAGTATATACAAGTACTGTCAGCCAGTACATGAATATGGTTCTATGTTAGACATTCGGTTTTGAAAAGCAATACCCTGTATTTGCATTTTTTTTTTTTTTAAAGATCGCAGTGGTCACATGTTACCTTTGAAAATAATCACATTATTTATCACTTCTCCTTTATGACAGATAAACACATTAAAACCCGAATTCTTAAACAGTTGTAAACCTAGGATACCATATTGTTAGTTAGCTAGACACACACAAATGGATTTCATAAACGCATCTGACGCGGTTCTGTGTATGCCAAGGATCCCGTACGGGATCCTAGGTCCGATTTCTTAAAGAGTGTAAAACCTAGGATACCATATTGTTAGTTAGCTAGACACATACAAATGAATTTCATAAACGCATCTGACGTGGTTCTGTGTATGGCTAGGATCCCGTACGGGATCCTAGCCCCGATTTCTTAAACAGTGTAAACCGATGATACCATATTGTTAGTTAGCTAGACACACACAAATGGATTTCATAAAGGCATCTGACGCGGTTGTGTATGGCTAGGATCCCGTACGGGATCCTAACCATACACAGAACCGCGTTAGATGCGTTTATGAAATCCATTTGTGTGTGTCTAACTAACTAACAATATGGTATCCTAGTTTTACGCTGTTTAAGAAATCGGGTCTAAGTATACGAAGAAAAATATGTTGGTTACAACTAATACAGGGCTTCAAAGAGTCCCGGGATAAAACCCCCCCCCCAATTGTCATTCCAGATTTCCTCAATTCCTGTCCATTGTTGGAATTGGAATTAAGTAATTCATCTCCACATTGGTAATTCCTGAAGCCATTTATGAAACCATATTGCTTTAGTAATTATTTTTTTTTAAATCTTTATTTCAATCATTTGACTTATAGTTATGTACTTGTATATGGGTATTTCATGACACACATACACGCGCGCGTACGCACACATACACACACCTAGTATACACAGTACATTATTACCGAGTTTGAAGTTACTTCTCTAACAGAAATTTCACCCCAAACCCCCCTTGCCAAAAAATCCCATTCCTTTTTATTTTTGAAAATAACTTCTCTGGGGTGCAAGCACCTTCCCTTTGAGAATCACTAAACTAACGTAATGTGGTCACCAGTTTTAATTATCATTAACTTCTAATTCAAAACATCGACCCCACATAAAAGTGGGAAAAGATGTAGACGAAGAAGAAGAACTTCTAATTCAAATGGTTTTATGGAATACAGCATTGGTTTGCCATATCATAGGATAGGAGTTCGAGTCCCTTCGTCTAAGGCTAGAAGTAAAATTTCACTTAGACACCTCAAGGATGTGGAGAGACAGGAGAGGCATCTGTCGGATTATCATAGTCCCTGTTGATTCAGCAATTACACTATTTGTGGATGTATCATAAGTTAACACAAAAAATAAGAAAAATATAATCTTATATAAAACCCTGTATATACAAACACACATGCACATACATACATACACATGCACACACACATTCTACGTCATCTGATCTGAAGGGTATGTGAGAAAATGACCCAATGAAGTCATAAAAATACAGTCATAATATTATCTCAGTCTTAATTGCAAGGAGACGCGTCTAAGGCTACAGTTTTTAGTGATCTCCATAGATGAGCCTTCAGATATAGTCGTAATAATAATAATAATAATAATAATAATAATAATAATAATAATAATAATAATAATAATAATAATAATGTTCCGGTTTTACGTCACGGACTCCCTTTTCTACCAAGGGCTAGGGCAGTTGCCTTCTTGCGAAGGACTTGTTTTGGCAGATGTAATCGTTACCCTGAGTGCATGCCCTTGCTAACCTCAGACCGTGACGGGGCGCAAATCCTCGACCTGACGCCTCAAAGTCGCGGACGCTACCGCTTGAGCCACGGTGACTACAATAATAATAATAATAATAATAATAATAATAATAATAATAATAATAATAATAATAATAAATTAATTTATCTATTCTTTTCTACATCAATATATTTATGAAGTGTATTTTAATTTTCAAAATTTAATGAATAATTTACTTTAAGGTGTGAGGGGGAGGGCCGTGGAGACAAGGAATAAGTATTAGAGGGGGCGTTATTGTACAAAGGTTAAGAACCACTGCTCTTGTGAACTTATGAGACATAATTTTGATTTCTGAGGTGTGTCAGTGTGATAAGAATTAGCTTCAAGTATTATTAAAATGACATACATATACATACAAACATACACACACATCCATATATATATATATATATATATATATATATATATATATATATATATATATATATATATATATATATATATATATATTCAAACAAATTTATAAATAAATAAATCTAAAAATATCTGAAATACGAATGAGAAAAATTACGCAAATCCTGCAATAAGTTGAAACAATAGAGTTGTTAGTTACGCGTAAGTCACACACACACACCCATTACGCGTATGTGTACTGTATATAAAATACTATGCGTAAATTTTACGCACTTTAATGCGTAATTTGTAACCCTTTTGTTTTATGTAAAGGACGAAGGTTTTTCTTCTTCTTCTTCTACTTATTATTGTTATTATTATCATTATGAGTAGTAGTAGTAGTGGAAGCAGCAGCAGTAGTAGTAGTAGTAGTAGTAGTAGTAGTAGCAGCAGTAATAGTAGTATCACTGTTCCGGTTTTACGTCACGGACTCCATTTTCTACCCTTTCTAGGACGGTCGCCTTCTTGCGAAGGATTTGTTTTGGCAGATGTAATCGTTACCCTGAGTGCATGCCCTTGCTAACCTCAGAGTAACAGTATCACTATTATCATTATTCTATCCCTTCTTCTTTTTACATTATCTTCTTCTTTTATCTAAAAGACTATTTTAATTTTTCTTCTTTTTAAAATGCTTATCTTTATTTATCTTCTTATTTTTCTTCTTTTTTAAATGTTTATCTTTATTTATCTTCTTATTTTTCTTCTTTTTTAAATGTTTATCTTTATTTATCTTCTTATTTTTCTTCTTTTTTAAAATGTTTATCTTTATTTATCTTCTATTTTTCTTCTTTTTTTAAATGTTTACCTTTATTTATCTTCTTTTTTAAATGTTTATCTTTATTTATCTTCTTATTTTTCTTCTTTTTTAAATGTTTATCTTAATTTTCTTCTTTTTTAAATGTTTATCTTTATTTATCTTCTTATTTTTCTTCTTTTTTAAATGTTTATCTTTATTTATCTTCTTATTTTTCTTATTTTTAAAATGTTTATCTTTATTTATCTTCTTATTTTTCTTCTTTTTTAAATGTTTATCTTTATTTATCTTCTTCTTTTTCTTCTTTTTTAAATGTTTATCTTTATTTATCTTCTTATTTTTCTTCTTTTTTAAATGTTTATCTTTATTTATCTTCTTCTTTTTCTTCTTTTTTAAATGCTTATCTTTATTTATCTTCTTATTTTTCTTCTTTTTAAAATGTTTATCTTTATTTATCTTCTTATTTTTCTTCTTTTTTAAATGTTTATCTTTATTTATCTTCTTCTTTTTCTTCTTTTTTAAATGCTTATCTTTATTTATCTTCTTATTTTTCTTCTTTTTAAAATGTTTATCTTTATTTATCTTCTTATTTTTCTTCTTTTTTAAATGTTTATCTTTATTTATCTTCTTCTTTTTCTTCTTTTTTAAATGCTTATCTTTATTTATCTTCTTATTTTTCTTCTTTTTTAAATGTTTATCTTTATTTTTCTTCTAATTTTTCTTCTTTTTTAAATGTTTATCTTTATTTTTCTTCTAATTTTTCTTCTTTTTTAAATGTTTATCTTGATTTATCTTCTTATTTTTCTTATTTTTAAAATGTTTATCTTTATTTATCTTCTTATTTTTCTTCTTTTTTAAATGTTTATCTTTATTTATCTTCTTATTTTTCTTCTTTTTTAAATGTTTATCTTTATTTATCTTCTTATTTTTCTTCTTTTTTAAATGTTTATCTTTATTTATCTTCTTATTTTTCTTATTTTTAAAATGTTTATCTTTATTTATCTTCTTATTTTTCTTCTTTTTTAAATGTTTATCTTTATTTATCTTATTTTTCTTCTTTTTTAAATGTTTATCTTTATTTATCTTCTTATTTTTCTTCTTTTTTAAATGTTTATCTTTATTTATCTTCTTATTTTTCTTCTTTTTTAAATGTTTATCTTTATTTATCTTCTTATTTTTCTTCTTTTTTAAATGTTTATCTTTATTTATCTTCTTATTTTTCTTCTTTTTTAAATGTTTATCTTTATTTATCTTCTTATTTTTCTTCTTTTTTAAATGTTTATCTTTATTTATCTTCTTATTTTTCTTCTTTTTTAAATGTTTATCTTTATTTATCTTCTTATTTTTCTTATTTTTAAAATGTTTATCTTTATTTATCTTCTTATTTTTCTTCTTTTTTAAATGTTTATCTTTATTTATCTTCTTCTTTTTCTTCTTTTTTAAATGTTTATCTTTATTTCTTCTTATTTTTCTTCTTTTTTAAATGTTTATCTTTATTTATCTTCTTATTTTTCTTCTTTTTTAAATGTTTATCTTTATTTATCTTCTTATTTTTCTTCTTTTTTAAATGTTTATCTTTATTTATCTTATTTTTCTTCTTTTTTAAATGTTTATCTTTATTTATCTTCTTATTTTTCTTCTTTTTTAAATGTTTATCTTTATTTATCTTCTTATTTTTCTTCTTTTTTAAATGTTTATCTTTATTTATCTTCTTATTTTTCTTCTTTTTTAAATGTTTATCTTTATTTATCTTCTTATTTTTCTTCTTTTTTAAATGTTTATCTTTATTTATCTTCTTATTTTTCTTCTTTTTTAAATGTTTATCTTTATTTATCTTCTTATTTTTCTTCTTTTTTAAATGTTTATCTTTATTTATCTTCTTATTTTTCTTCTTTTTTAAATGTTTATCTTTATTTATCTTCTTCTTTTTCTTCTTTTTTAAATGTTTATCTTTATTTATCTTCTTATTTTTCTTCTTTTTTAAATGTTTATCTTTATTTATCTTCTTCTTTTTCTTCTTTTTTAAATGTTTATCTTTATTTATCTTCTTATTTTTCTTCTTTTTTAAATGTTTATCTTTATTTATCTTCTTATTTTTCTTCTTTTTTAAATGTTTATCTTTATTTATCTTCTTATTTTTCTTCTTTTTTAAATGTTTATCTTTATTTATCTTCTTATTTTTCTTCTTTTTTAAATGCTTATCTTTATTTATCTTCTTATTTTTCTTCTTTTTTAAATGTTTATCTTTATTTATCTTCTTATTTTTCTTCTTTTTTAAATGTTTATCTTTATTTATCTTCTTATTTTTCTTCTTTTTTAAATGTTTATCTTTATTTATCTTCTTATTTTTCTTCTTTTTTAAATGTTTATCTTTATTTATCTTCTTATTTTTCTTCTTTTTTAAATGTTTATCTTTATTTATCTTCTTATTTTTCTTCTTTTTTAAATGTTTATCTTTATTTATCTTCTTATTTTTCTTATTTTTAAAATGTTTATCTTTATTTATCTTCTTATTTTTCTTTTTTAAATGTTTATCTTTATTTATCTTCTTCTTTTTCTTCTTTTTTAAATGCTTATCTTTATTTATCTTCTTATTTTTCTTCTTTTTAAAATGTTTATCTTTATTTATCTTATTTTTCTTCTTTTTTAAATGTTTATCTTTATTTATCTTCTTATTTTTCTTCCTTTTTAAATGTTTATCTTTATTTATCTTCTTATTTTTCTTCTTTTTTAAATGTTTATCTTTATTTATCTTCTTATTTTTCTTCTTTTTTAAATGTTTATCTTTATTTATCTTCTTATTTTTCTTCTTTTTTAAATGTTTATCTTTATTTATCTTCTTATTTTTCTTCTTTTTTAAATGTTTTTTTTCTTTTTATTTTATTCTTTTTCTTCATAAATTGTCTTTTCTTCTATTAGTTTTTCTTCTTATTCGTCATAATTTTTTCATCTTTTCCTGTTTCTTAATTACCTTCATTTTCATGTAATTAATCTTCGACCAGTTTTTTCTTTTAATCTTTGGTGTTTCTTCTGCTAATCTTATTTTTTGTTTATTCTTCTTTTTCTAATCTTTTATGCTTCTTCTAATCTTATTTTCTGTTTCTTCTTCAAATATTATTTCTTGTTTCTTCTCCATCTAATCTTATTTTTTTTATTCATTTTCAAGTAATTAATCTTCGACAAGTTTCTTCTTCTAATCTTTTATGTTTTTTTTTTCTAATCTTATTTTTTCTTCTTCTAATCTTTTGTTTTTTCTTTTAATCTTTTTTATGTTTCATCTTCTTCTAATCTTATTTTTTTCTCCTTTTTCTTCTAATCTTTTGTTTCTTCTTCTAATCTTATTTATCATTTTTTCTTCTTCTTCTTCTAATCTTATTTTTTAATTCTTTTTCTTCGGTTATTTTTTTCGACTTCTGTCAACGTCACCTTATAAGCCAAGCGGTATTAGTTTGGCGCACGTACAGACTTAAGGGGGTCTTACACGGTCAAACGGTTCGTCGAACGCGGTTCGACAGACAAGTGTTTGAAGTGATGTTCGAACGTTCCGTGTTCGACAACCAAATACCTCGTTCACACGTTCGAACATCACTTCAAACACTTGTCTGTCGAACCGCGTTCGACGAACCGTTTGAGTGTTCCGTGTTCGACAACCAAATACCCCGTTCACACGTTCGAACATCACTTCAAACACTTGTATGTCGAACTGCGTTCGACGAACCGTTTGACCGTGTAAACCCCCCTTTCTACTTACTGTACATCAAAGAAGAGACATTAACCCCCCCAAACCCCCCTCTAATGAGGCCACCATCGCCGTTCGAGGTAAATTCAGCACGCCCCACAGAGGCCATACATTCATTCACTAGCCTTCTCTGGATAGATGGATGAATGTATGTATGTATGTATGTATGTATGTATGTTATGTATTTAGCAATATTAAGAATATATGTATGTATCCATGTAAGCAATTATGTATCAGGTTTGTATATATGTATACACAAGTATACAAATGTCTTGAACCTTCATGATGTATACGTATGTAGCATTCTCGGGATGTATGTATGTATGTATGTATGAATGTATGTATTTAGCAATATTAAGAATATATGTATGTATGTATGCATGTAAGCAAATATGCATCAGGTTTGTATATATGTATACAAGAGTTTACAAATGTCTTGAACCTTCACGATGTATATGTATGTAGCATTCTCGGGATGGATGGATGGATGGATGAATGTATGTATGTTATGTATTTAGCAATATTAAGAATATATGTATGCATGTATGCATGTAAGCAAATATGCATCAGGTTTGTATATATGTATACAAGAGTTTACAAATGTCTTGAACCTTCATGATGTATATGTATGTAGCATTCTCGGGATGGATGGATGGATGGATGAATGTGTGTATGTTATGTATTTAGCAATATTAAGAATATATGTATGTATGTATGCATGTAAGCAAATATGCATCAGGTTTGTATATATGTATACAAGAGTTTACAAATGTCTTGAACCTTCATGATGTATATGTATGTAGCATTCTCGGGATGGATGGATGGATGGATGAATGTGTGTATGTTATGTATTTAGCAATATTAAGAATGTATGTATGTATGCATGTAAGCAAATATGCATCAGGTTTGCATATATGTATACAAGAGTTTACAAATGTCTTGAACCTTCATGATGTATATGTATGTAGCATTCTCGGGATGGATGGATGGATGGATGAATGTATGTATGTATGTTATGTATTTAGCAAAATATTAAGAATATATGCATGTATGCATGTAAGCAATTATGTATCAGGATTGTATATGTATACACGAGTATACAAATGTCTTGAACCTTTATGATGTATATGTATGTGTATATATGTATGTACGAAGTAAGCAATAGTTATTCATTGTATTATATACATTCACTGAAACCTCAGAAGGTATATATGTATGTCTGTATGTATGAGCTTTAATCAATTTGGTGTAAGTAGAAAGACGGGTACATGTGGTTACCCGTCTCCCAGTTATCTAAAGAAAACCAATATTTTGCATGGAAAATAATTTTATACAAACTGAACTCTATGTATTAACGTAGTCTCCGTGGCAAAATGGTAGCGTCTGCGACTCTGAGGCGGCAGGTCGAGGGTTCGCGCCCCGTCACGGACTGAGGTTAGTAAGGGCATACACTCAGGGTATCGATTACATCTGCCAAATCAAGTCCTTCGTAAGAAGGCAACCGTCCTAGCCCTTAGTAGAAAAGGGAGTTCGTGACGTAAAACCGAATCCAATCCATCATCGAACTATATGTATTAACATGGGAGAACAAGACAGTTCAACTCCGTACCGGTCCTAAGCAAACCAATGGAGTGTATTGGTATCAGGAAGGGCATACGGCCGTAAAAAAACTAAAAGCCGAAATCAACACTAGTCGCCAGGGTAATAAGAAACAGCGACCCCGCGTGCACATGGGATACGCCACCGATAAAGAAAAAGGGATCAATCAAAGAAAAGCCACCTAATGTAATTTTCAGGTGTTTAATGTGGGACTGAGGTTAGGTTAGGTTAGGCAAATAAAAGGTGTGCTTTCCTTGACAAAGCCTAACCTAATCTCAATCCAAAGTAAAGCACCTAAAAATAACAGTAGGAGACTCACCTGGGATTGATTCGAGAATGTATGACTTGTGGGTCCCTGTCCCCTAGTTATAATGAATTTATCTATCTATCTATCTATATATATATATATATATATATATATATATATATATATATTATATATATATATATATATATATATATATATATATATATATATATATATATATATATATATATATATATATATATGGATGTTCGTTTATACAGAAAACGCGGTAGTCGTGCTTCCCCATTTCCCAGCCATAATATTAATCTAATTTTAAAATGGAAGGCGCGCATTTATTTCTAGGCCTATATGTATTACCCATCTTCGAGGTAATAAAAAGTATTGTTCGTAATATACACAAGAGTACACACATGTGTGTTTGCTTATGTGAATGGTGTGTTCGTGTGTGTGTGTGGGTGTGCGTGCGTGTGTTTGTTTACTCTTAGTTACTTATCGTTAAAGAGAATTGTTCCCCGTACTCTTCCCTAGTCATAAAAAACTTAACCTATATTTACAATAATAAACATATGTATGTATGTATGTATGTAGGTAGGTACACATGTATGTATGTATGTATGTATGTATGTATGTACGTACGTATGAAGATTATAGCACGTGGAAGCCGCACAAAACTATGTAGAGAGAAAATATTTCACTACTACTACTACTACTTTTTGAAAAATCAATAGAAACTGAGGGAACTACCTCATCATTATAGCTCGAAGAGGTTATCGACATGGATGTTCACAATTAATGTTCCTTTACTACTACTACTACTACTGCTACAACTTTTTGCAAAGTCAAAATAAACTGAGGGAACTACCTCATCATTATAGCTCGAAGAGGTTATCGACATGGATGTTCACAATTAATGTTCCTTAACTACTACTACTACTACGACTACTACTACTGCTACAACTTTTTGCAAAATCAAAATAAACTGAGGGAACTACCTCATCGTTGTACTTCGAAGAGGTTATCGGCATGGCTCTTCACAATTAATGTTAATTTACTACTACTACTACTACGACTACTACTACTTTTTGCAAAATCAAAATAAACTGAAGGAACTACCTCATCATTGTAGCTCGATGAGGTTATCTGCATGGCTGTTCACAATTAATGTTCCTTTACTACTACTACTACTAATACTACTACTACTACTGCTACAACTTTTTGCAAAATCAAAATAAACTGAGGAAACTACCTCATCATTGTAGCTCGAAGAGGTTATCGGCATGGCTGTTCACAATTAAAGTTCCTTTACTACTACTGCTACTACTACTACTACTACTACTACTACTACTACTACTACTACTACTACTATTTCAGTCCTGCACGAATTATGCGACAGGGAAAAAAAAGATACGGAGAGCAGGAAGTGGAATTAGAGAGAGACGTGCCAAACACAACTCCCTCCCCCCCCCTAAGGCCGGAAACGGTCGCTGCAGCATCACCATCATGCACGAACATACGCACACACACATTATACGCCTTTGGTTCCGCTCTGATCCACACCTAGTCTTTATCCACCCACACATCATATTCCGTACCTAGCCGCATATAAATATTAAGCTCGCTCTCTCTCTTTTACGCGCACAGTCACACCATTTCAAGGCATGGCTCGCTCGCTCGCTCGCTCGCTCGCTCGCTCGCTCGCTCTCTCTCTCTCTTTTAAGCGCACAGTCACACCATTTCAAGGCATGTCTCTCTCTCTCTCTCTCTCTCTCTCTCTCTCTCTCTCTCTCTCTCTAATAAAATAAATAAAATTAAAATAAATCTCTCTCTCTCTCTCTTTTAAGCGCACAGTCACACCATTTCAAGGCAATGCTCTTTCTCTCTCTCTCTTTAAAGCGCAGTCACACCATTTCAAGGCATGTCTCTCTCTCTCTCTCTCTCTCTCTCTCTCTCTCTCTCTCTCTCTTCTACGCGCACAGCCACACCATTTCAAGGCATGGCTCTCTCTCTCTCTCTAATAAAATAAATAAAATAAAAATAAATCTCTCTCTCTCTCTCTTTTAAGCGCACAGTCACACCATTTCAAGGCAATGCTCTTTCTCTCTCTCTCTTTAAAGCGCAGTCACACCATTTCAAGGCATGTCTCTCTCTCTCTCTCTCTCTCTCTCTCTCTCTCTCTCTCTCTCTCTCTCTCTCTCTCTTCTACGCGCACAGCCACACCATTTCAAGGCATGGCTCTCTCTCTCTCTCTCTCTCTCTCTCTCTCTTTTACGCGCAGTCACACCATTTCAGGGCATGGCTCTCTCTCTCTTACGCACAGTCACACCATTTCAAGGCATGACTCTCTCTCTCTCTTTTAAGCGCACAGTCACACCATTTCAAGGTAGTCGCTCTCTCTCTCTCTCTCTCTCTCTCTCTCTCTCTCTCTCATCCACACTATTTACTTCCCGTTATGGCTATAATACAATAATAGCCAAGTTTTCCCACATTAACAAATTTAGCTGTTGGGAAAGGAAGTCAGTTTTATTAGGTGCCGGTCCCAAGACTGGATTAAGGGAGAGGGTTAGTCAAGATAGACATCCGACCGTAAAACACTGAGCCAAAACCAGCCATTAGTCTCCAAGGGGGTAGAGAGAAACAGAGGCTCCAAATGAAGATGTGAAAGATGAAGAAGAAGAAGAAGAAGAAGAAGAAGAAGAAGAAGAAGAAGAAGAAGAAGAAGAAGAAGGAAGGAAGGAAGGAAGGAAGAAAGAAAGAAAGAAAAGAAGAGGAGGAAAAAGAAAGAAAAGAAGAAGAAGAAGAAGAAGAAGAAGAAGAAGAAGAAGAAGAAAAAGAAGAGGAAAAAGAAGAAGAAGAACAACAACAACAACTTAACTGTAAAAGAAAAAAGTAACAACCTCGTCTTTAGTTCAGGTCTTCTCTTGAACTAATAATGCTCCCACGCATACATTGAGTAATAAAGTGGTTATTTAATATATATATTTTTTTACAACTTGTACCGTACTGGTTCATTTTCATGAGTAGTTCAGGTACAATTTACAGAGGAGTTGAGGCATGGATGCTGCAGAGGTATAAATCTGATTATATATATATATATATATATATATATATATATATATATATATATATATATATATATATATATATATATATATATATGTGTGTGTGTGTGTGTGTGTGTGTGTGTGTGTGTGTGAAACATTAATAATAATAAGAAAAACAATAATAATAACAACAATATCAATAGTAGTAGTAGTAGTAATAATAATAATAGTAAAGAGTGAACAAATATGACGCATAATTTCAATGTTTAAGCTTTGTTTTCTTTAAGAAATGAAATCACATCATCATAGTTAGCTTGACTAATAAATAAAAAAAAAAACACACATACAGAACGCACATTAATAAGGATTTCCTCCATCGATAAGAAATATCAAGACTGCCAGGCACTGATTACAGACAAATTAATTCGGTTTTACGTCACGAACTCCCTTTTCTATTAAGGGCTAGGACGGTTGCCTTCTTACGAATAAATTGTTTTGGCAGATGTAATCGTTACCCTGAGTGTATGCCCTTACTAACCTCAGTCCGTGACAGGGCGCGAACCCTCGACCTGCAGCCTCAGAGTCGTGGACGCTACCATTATGCCACGGAGACTACACACTGATTACAGACAAATATGATACTCATTTGCACATGAGAGCTGAGGAACTGAAATATTTGCATTTAAATATGCCCTAAGTCGTGAGGATACTGCGCCAGCACTGGCCTCTCACATTTAATGGAGTTTTCACGTGGCACTCCCATTTAAAATATTTTTAATATCTCCCTGGGGGGAGAAGGCAAGAATTTCGTCCCTGTGTACCCTTGCGTGTCGTAAAAGCCGACCAAATGGGGTGGAACGAGGGGACTGGGAATTTCCTTTTTGTATTTTCCTCTCACAGTCAAGCTTTTTTTTTTTTATTTAGCCAGCCCTTTATAAGAGAAATTATGTGTGTGTATTTTTTTACCCTTACAAGGGGAGTGGCTGGGTCAAGGCAAAATTCTTTGACTCTTTGGGAAGAGAAAATACAGAGGAGGGAAAAATAATAGTATTCGTCATTCCTTGTTTTCCCTGTAAGATCTCTCACTATTCGGAAAGGTTGGTAGCCATTCATCTTTCCTTATATAATTCTAAGATCTCTTGCCATCCGGAAAGGTTGGTAACACTGCTCATAATCAGCTGATCCAGATGAATGCGTAAACAATATGATAAAGGAACGAAAGACAGCACGAGGAACGTTCTCCAAATAAGCGCTAAACACAAAAAGTTCTCCAAATAAGCGCTAAACACAAAACGTTCTCCAAATAAGCGCTAAACACAAAACGTTCTTCAAGTAAGCGCTAAACACAAAACGTTCTTCAAATAAGCGCTAAACACAAAACGTTCTCCAAATAAGGGCGCAACACAAAACGTTCTCCAAACAAGCGCTAAACACAAAACGTTCTCCAAATAAGCGCTAAACACAAAACGTGCTCCAAATAAGCGCTGAACACAAAACGTTCTCCAAATAAGCGCTAAACACAAAACATACGTTTTAATACTTATAATTCTAAGCGTTGTCAATTTAGCAGTCTCAGTGAGTACATCACTAAATGAGCAGTTTTTCTGCAACTGCGTGATTGGATAAGGGAAAAAGGTAAAACAGTTTCTCGAGAAAAAGTTTCTATACAAGAGAAAATTAAAAGATAATTATCGCATATTATTGATATATTAGTAAAAATTATTGTTATTATTAATATTATTATTATTGTAGTCTCCGTGGCTCAAGCGGTAACGTCTGCGACTTTGACCCGTCAGGTCGAGGGTTCGCGCCCCGTCACGGTCTGAGGTTAGAAAGGGCATGCATTCAGGGTAACCATTACATCTGCCAAAACAAGTCCTTCGCAATATTATTATTATTACATTCTGCTGCAATTTTTTTTTTTTATAAATAACAGGATTAATGATCTGCATTTTTCCAAGCGTAGGATTCTGTTTCATCAGAGCATTAAATCAATCTCAAATTTTAAATTATCTTAATGTTTGTTCTCTCTCTCTCTCTCTCTCTCTCTCTCTCTCTCTCTCTCTCTGCCAACTACTGCTTCCTGTGTATATTTACACCTGTCTAAACTCTTTCTAGTCAAAGTTTTGTAAACTAATAAATAATATAAGAGAGAGAGAGAGAGAGAGAGAGAGAGAGAGAGAGAGAGAGAGAGAGAGAGAGAGAGAGAGAGAGAATGTGCAAGTGATGGAAGGCACATTTCCTTAGGTGCTGAGAGAGAGAGAGAGAATGTGCAAGTGACGGAAGGTCCATTTCCTTAGATGCTGCTTTCTGGAGGTACAGTTTTCACTGCCTCGAGGACCTGTAATATTTTCTATGCTCCTACGCTGCAGGGTAGATATATGCATACGTTTTCTCAGGCCAGAAGTCAAGATGTACTTGGATGCACAGAATGGCCTGCAGTTCCTAAAGGTTTTCTTCTTTACCTTCCAGTAAGACTGGAGAATACATGTAGTCACTGTGGCTCAAACGGTAGCGTCCGCGATTCTGAGGCGTCAGGTCGAGGGTTCACGACCCGTCACGGTCTGAGGTTAGCAAGGGCATGCACTCAGGGTAACGATTTACAACTGCCAAAACAAGTCCTTCGCAAGAAGGCAACCGTCCTAGCCCTTGGTTGAAAAGGGAGTCCGTGACGTTAAGCCGGAACAATAAGGCTGGAGAATACCTATGCTCTTGACTGAGCTCATGGTGTACCTTCATCCACAGAATGGCTTGCCATTCCCTAAGGTTTTCTTAGTTACCTTTCAGTAAGGCAAGAGCATATCTATGCTCTTGACTGAGCTCAATGGTGGCATAGAATGGCCTGCCAATTCCAAAGTTTTTTTTATTTACCTTCCAGTACGGCAGGAGCATATCTATGCTCTTGACAAAGCTTATGGTGAATCAGAATGAACAGAATGGCCTGCCATCTCCAATGGAGCACGTTTTATATCTGCCAAGATGGGAGGAGCAGACTAACTCGACAGGAAGACCATGTTTTTGTTTTTGTTTTTTGGCTCTACAGAGTGGTCTGCCATTTCCAATGGTGTTCTCCATTCCAACTTCCAATTTAGCATGTGTTAAATACAACCAACAGATATCACTATTGCCAACACAAAAAAATCGCCAAGGAACGAGAGTTATATAGCAATCATACAGGTTGGTATATGATGGACAATTCCCAAAAGAATCCGAGTGCAGAGTTTTAAATCGACCAGAAGATTCAAACTATATGTAATCAGACCTCTTTATCTTTTGAAATGGAGAATTTAGTGAATACACTGTTCCACTATGAACCTCACACATCTAATGACGTATGTACTGGGCCATATGAGTTGAAAAGTTATTTATTATGTATTTTGAAAACAAGGGGTTCGCGCCACGTCACGGTCTGAGGTTAGCAAGGGCATGCACTCAGGGTAAGGATTACATCTGCCAAAACAAGTCCTTCGCATGGAGGCAACAGTCCTAGCCCTTGGTAGAAAAGGGAGTCCGTGACGTAAAACCGGAACAGCAACAATAACCTTACTCTATGTTCACAAAATTCATAAGATCGGATTCAGATTTTACGTCACGAACTCCCTTTTTCTACTAAGGGCTAGGACGGTTGCCTTCTTGCGAAGGACTTGTTTTGGCAGATGTAATCGTTACCCTGAGTGTATGTCCTTACTAACCTCAGTCCGTGACGGAGCGCGAACCCTCGACCTGCCGCCTCAGAGTCGCGGACGCTACCATTTAGCCACGGAGACTACTACAAAATTCATAAGATCAAGACGTCAAAATTCCAGTCGAACATGTCTGTTATGATCGGTGTAAAAGAACTATTTCCGAAGAGGAGCCAAACGCATTCAAATCGGACATAACGGTCATTTTTTCGCTGTTTAGTTGGCTCGGTCACGCCCTCTCTCTGCACGTAACGAGTTTATCTCCAACCGAGCAACTACCCTGTAACAGATCCTCAGGGGTTTCAATCTAGTTCTGCTGATAGAATCTTCACTCTAGTTCTGTTCCTGTTTTACGTCACAGACTCCCTTTTCTACCAAGGGCTAGGACGGTTGCCTTGTTGCGAAGGACTTGTTTTGGCAGATGCAATCGTTACCCTGAGTGCATGCCCTTGCTAACCTCAGACCGCGACGGGGCGGGAATCCTCGACCTGACGCCTTAAAGACGCGGACGCTACCGCTTGAGCCACGGTGACGACTAGAATCTTCACTATAGTATGAGGTCGTATCTAGGTTTCAATTGGAGTCCAATTTGTAGTTCAAAGTTTAGATTATACCTCTACAGGTGATAATTCACTGTAGATAAATGCCATAGTACTGTATTATTGTAGTAGTCACCGTGGCTCAAGCGGTAGCGTCCGCGACTCTGAGGCGTCAGGTCGAGGGTTCGCGCCCCGTCATGGTCTGAGGTTAGCAAGGGCATGCACTCAGGGTAACGATTACACCTGCCAAAACAAGTCCTTCGCAAGAAGGCAACCGTCCTAGCCCTTCATTGAAGAGGGAGTCCGTGACGTAACACCGGAACAACAACAACAAATGTATTATTGTAGTAACATGCCAAGACATGTTTCTAAAAAATGATTTTCCATGATAGTATATAGGCAAACTACATTATAATAGTCAATTCTTCATTATTTTGCCATATTATACTATTTTTTCCTAGATGAGTTCCAAAAAAAGATTTTACATGATAGCATATAAAAAAAATTATAATAGTCAATTCTTTATAATTTTGCCATATTATACTATTTTTCCTAGATGATTTCTCACTATAACAGCACGTGATATTATATCTCTGTACATATTTCTTCATGATAATCTTTTATCATGCTTTTATCTCTTTGCTTGATTTTTTTTTTATTGCAACATTATGTCACACCATATATCTATTTTTGGGATCTAGTTTTGTCATACTATATTCATCTTGGTGATTTTTTTTAGTGTATGCCCTTACCAACCTCAATCCGTGACGGGCCGCGAACCCCGTCACGGACTGAGGTTAGTAAGGGTATACACTCAGGGTAACGATTACATCTGCCAAAACAAGTCCTTCGTAAAGAAGGCAACCGTCCTAGCCCTTAGCAGAAAAGGAAGTTCGTGACGTAAAACGAATCCGTAGCTTTAAAATATAAATAAAGTATGGTGATACTTCATACTAATAACAACTAGTTGAAAAATTCCAGGTAGGATTATGGCCCGATTTCTTAACCAGTGTAAACCTAGGATACCATATTGTTAGTTAGCTAGACACACTCAAATGGATTTCATAAACGCATCTGACGCGGTTCTGTGTATGGCTAGGATCCCGTACGGGATCCTAGCCATACACAGAACCGTGTCAGATGCGCTTATGAAATCCAATTGCATGTGTCTAGCTAACTAACAATATGGTATCCTAGGTTTACACTGTTTAAGAAATCGGGCCTAGGATCCCGTACGGAATCCTAGTCATACACAGAACCACGTCAGATGCATTTATGAAATCCATTTGTGTATGTCTAGCTAACTAACAATATGGTATCCTAGGTTTACACCGTTTAAGAAATTGGGCCTATGTCATATGGTGTTTTACTGGCTATTTGCATTCTAGAATTATGTCAAATTTAACTTGTTAATTTATCACTGTGGCTTTATAGCATTCTGCATATCTTTTGGTGATTATCAACTGTAGCTGTAAATCAAGTTTACAATGAACATTCATGTCAGAACTATGTAGTCACCGTGGCTCAAGCGGTAGCGTCCGGGACTTTGAGGCGTCAGGTCGAGGGTTCGCGCTCCGTCACGGTCTGATGCTAGCAAGGGCATGCACTCAGGGTAACGATTACAGCTGCCAAAACAAGTCCTTCGCAAGAAGGCAACCGTCCTAGCCCTTAGTAGAAAAGGGAGTCCGTGACGTAAAACCGGAAACAAATCATGTCAGCACTACGTCTGTATTGGTGATTCTGCAGAATATCAGATCTGCTTTAGATGGAGAAACTTATTTGCTGATGTGAGTGAGTGAGTGAGCGAGTGAGTGAGTGGGTGGGTGAGTGTGTGTGTGAGTGAGTGTGCGTGTGTGTGTGCGTGTGTGTGTGTGTGTGTGTGTGTGTGTGTGTGTGTGTGTGTGTGTGTGTGTGTGTGTGTGTGTGTGAGTGAGTGAGTGAGTGAGTGAGTGAGTGAGTGAGTGAGTGAGTGAGTGAGTGAGTGAATGTGAGTGTGTGCGTGTGTGTGTGTGATGGTTTGTTCATGGCTTCTATAAATCTACATTAGGCCATGATCGACCTTGGGCTAAAGTGTTCAGGGTAGGAAGTTTGCCTATCTATTAGTGGAACACAGTGGCACTCATTACAGTGCCTCACTATTTCCTGTCCTATTTGGATTATCCTCTCTCTCTCTCTCTCTCTCTCTCTCTCTCTCTCTCTCTCTCTCTCTCTCTCTCCTATTTCCAGTCCCATTTGGATTATCCTCTCTCTCTCTCTCTCTCTCTCTCTCTCTCTCTCTCTCTCTCTCTCTCTCTCTCTCTTTTAGTGCCTTGCTGGATAGGGATATAAAATACTGAGAAGCAATAAATGCAAATTTCCTTTATAGCTTTGAAGGTTTTATCTTGCTATCATATCAGCTTCGTAATATCATAAGCATAGTTTAATTTTTTTTTAATATCTCAAACATAAAAACCTAACAGGACCTTTCTTTTTTTTCTTGTTTTTATTTATTTATTTATTTTTTAAATTAGTAAATTACCATAAGTGTCATAATTTCAGTAGCAACCACATGTTTTCATGATGAATTTTAAAGGTCTAAATATGTGTTCGTCGCGCGCTCTCTGCATCGCTGAGGGTGGGGGCGTGAGGGGAGGGACAAGAAATCGTTTCCCCACACTGACTTTTTATTTCTGGCGACAAAACAACTAATGCATATGATGAACAAAGGAACAATATGATAAATCCCTCAAAACTTGCTTCTTTGTTCTTTGTTATAATTATGGCTACTATATATATATATATATATATATATATATATATATATATATATATATATATATATATATATACAGAGAGAGAGAGAGAGAGAAGAGAGAGAGAGAGAGAGAGAGAGAGAGAGAGAGAGAGTTGAAGGAGGAACACTTTTGCCTGTATCGAGGCCCGACATATTCCTGTGTGTGTTTGTGTGTGTGTGTGTGTGTGTGTGGAGAGAGAGAGAGAGAGAGAGAGAGAGAGAGAGAGAGAGAGAGAGAGAGAGAGAGAGAGAGAGAGAGAGAGAGAGAGAGATAATTTATTACAATTAGGGATGCATTTGCAAACAGAAGGGGAGGTTTGCATGGCATATGATAGTCAAATACAATTACTCTATATAACTCTATTAACAATTCACCAAGTGAACGCCCATTCAAGGCCTCCTGGCTAGTACAGTGGTAACGCGCTGGCTTCGCATTCACGAGGTCGAAAGATCGGTTCAAGTCCAAGACGGAGAGTTTAAGCTGTTTACTGGCAGGTGTTTACTGCTGTGGCTCGGCACCACAGTGGGGGGTTGGGGCTTGCCCTGGCTGACGAATACCCATTGTATCATAGAAATAAAGGTTTATTATTATTATTATTATTGTAGTCACCGTGGCTCAAGCGGTAGTGTCAGCGACTCTGAGGTGTCAGGTCGAGGGTTCGCGCCCCGTCACGGTCTGAGGTTACCAAGGGCATGCACTCAGGGTGACGATTACATCTGCCAAAACAAGTCCTTCGGAAGAAGGCAAACATCCTAGCCCTTAGTTGAAAAAGGAGTCCGTGACGTAAAACCGGAACAATATTATTATTATTATTATTATCATTATTAGTATTCTGCAAACGTGGATGCATTATTGGTTACTATTTTCCACTCCCTCCATACAATGGAATTTCTTCTGTGATCTCATGCATAAGGCGAGAGGCTTTAATCTACTTAAGATAAAGTTCTCTACTGAATGGCAGAGGCAAGGGACAGTGATAGCTATACAGCTCGACTCTATACCTACTATATAGCCGGGGCCTATGTCCCCTTTCCACTCACTGGAGAAAAGGCAGCTACGGATAGCCTGAGGTGCGTTTTCTCAAGTTGATCCTGTCTACTGAATCTAACTTTTTACACTAAATTCTTCCGCTGGGTGGACCAAAAAGCCTTTAGGATGACATTTGAGTCCTGTTATCAAGCAAGATCCCTTCGGCAGTGGGATCTTTCTGCCTGCTAATTTTCATTCCTAAAAGTCCTCACTTATCCCGTGTGTGTGTGTGTGTGTGTGTGTGTGTGTGTGTGTGTGTGTGTGTGTGTGTGTGTGCATTTCATGAGCTTTGGCCACGTAATGCTACTCTTATAGAAACCAAACCTGCATAGACTGTGTCACCATAGATCTGGCACAATCTACTTTCACACCAAAGTGGCACGTCGCACATGGCATGCCACGTGGCACGCCAGTTGAAAACGAACATTCGGAAATATATGAAACCTTTCACACAGAAGTGGCGTGACACGTCCCATGTGCCACTTAACCTTTTCATATTACTCATGCCTTCTTTTTCTTCTTCTTCGTTTACATCTTTTCCCACTTTTATGTGGGGTCGATGTTTCGACCCCGATGTTTGCTAAAGTTTGATCTTCTGAACCCTTGGGATCCAGTCTGAGGTTTGTTTATGACTCATTTCCTTCAGTAAATATCAATTCTTTACAAAAATATAATTTTGTCCACCTTGTATTACCATGAAACGTTTTTGTCTTCACGATATAAATAATAATAATAATAATAATAATAATAATAATAATAATAATAATAATAATATTCCGGTTTTACGTCACGGACTCCCTTTTCTACCAAGGGCTAGGACGGTTACCTTCTTGCGAAGAAATTGTTTTGGCAGCTGTAATCGTTACCCTGAGTGCATGCCCCTGCTAACCTCAGATCGTGACGGGGCGCGAACCCTCGACCTGACGCCTGAGAGTCGCGGACGCTGTCGTTTGAGCCACGGTTACTACAATAATAATAATAATAACAATAATGATGATAATAATAATCATCATCATCATCATCATCGTCATGGTTGTAAAAGGAAATAGCGAATCACGCGTCATGTCTCACGTCTGTGAATCAAACATACGCAAACAGCATAAGCGTCTGGCGTAAATATATGAAATTCAATACGCACTAGACACGTAAGATACATTCGAGTAAATCAATTCAAATTTTCTTAATAGGTAAAGAGGACCTGAGACCACTTTAAGGCAATTTCATATAGACAAGAGTGTAATAAAATCACGAGAGAGAGAGAGAGAGAGAGAGAGAGAGAGAGAGGAGAGAGAGAGAGAGAGAGAGAGAGAGAGAGAAAGAGAGAGCTGAGGTCAACTCCAACAAGAGAGGGGGTGGCCTGAGGTCAACTCCCGCAAGAGACTAGCATAGCATCTCTTCGCCAGAATATAAAGTCGAATTTAAAATATATAATATATATATATATATATATATATATATATATATATATATATATATATATATATATAAATTAATTAAAAATAAAGTATGTAATTAAATGAACCAAAATAAGCATATTTGTACAGAATTAAATATGGTCAGACAGGTTTTCAGACATCTTACCTCACCTGAGTTAATTATGAAATAAGTACCACCGTCTTTGTATGTACTTCGCAATGAGTTTTGGTGGCACTGAGACCACAACTTACTCGAATACAAATTCTCTCTCTCTCAAGTGGCAATTGATTTGTCCTAAAATATATGATATGAATATTAAAATGATTCTCTTTCTCTCTCTCTCTCTCTCTCTATATATATATATATATATATATATATATATATATATATATCACCAATTGGCTTGAACCTGAAACAAATGAACAAAAACTAAATAATTCTCTGTCTCTCTCTCTCTCTTTCTCTATCTATCTATCTATCTGTCTGTCTATTTATCTATCTATCCTTATCTATCTCAACTCCCAAATTGACCAAAGTAAATGATAAAAATATTAAAATAATCCCTCTCTCTCTCCTCTCTCTCTCTCTCTCTCTCTCTCTCTCTCTCTCTCTCTCTCTCTCAGGTCTCCCAGACTCTAGATATGCCACAGTACACCTCCTGTAAATTATGCGACCGTCCTAATGCTAACACTCTTGACCACTATTGTCTTCAGTGCCCCACAGTGAGAGATGTTTTACCACGAGGTCAGAACTTAATACAGATCTGCTCATTTTTACTTAATGATGACAACCTTGATGTTATTCTTGCTCGTTATCCTCACTTTGGTGGCCATTAATTATATTGAATTATACATATATTTTCTGTATGTTGCTGTATAATTCTGTTTGTGCATTCTGCGTTTCTCTGAGCTTTATTTTTGCATATAATGTACTCTGTGCTGCCATACTGTGAGTTGTGTGTTAGTATGCAGCAATGTTTTATCAATGTGTACACCTCCCTGTAAACTATGTTCAATTCTTGATTTTGTATCCATTTGAAGCATTATTTGTATGAACTCATGTAATGTCTGACGCCTTGGCGCAATAAATTAATAAAATAAAATAATCTCTCTCTCTCTCTCTCTCTCTCTCTCCCTGGGTGCCAATTGGTATGTCTTGAACTCCCAGTAAATGCTGGTCTAACAAGGTTGGAATGACTCATTTGAAGTGGAAAGAATAAACGTATTTAAGACTGAGTGAGGAATAACTCTCTCTATGCAATGCACTTGAAAACAAAGAGCGCTCTTCACTCTTTAAATAAACAAACACACAATATCATTATCATTATTCCCCCCCCCCTTAAGAGTCACCATAAGACGTTTTTAGCTCATTCTTAGTTCTATTTTTATTCCGTCTTTTTATTCGTTTTATTTTTTGTTAAGAGTACGACATCGAAAACTGCGTTTCATTGCGCGAAGTTTTCTTTCTTCATTTCCGGTATATAGAGACAGTGACAAATGGCACTGAGTGGCACTCTCTCTCTCTCTCTCTTTCTCTCTCTCTCTCTCTCTCTCTCTCTCTCTCTCTCTCTCTCTCTAAAATTAATCAAATGCGAAATGGAATTCCTGTTGACTCACAAATGAATAAACAGTTTATTCACAGCATTATATAAGCATCTTTTTATGTTAAGGGCGGTTTACACGGTCAAACGGTTCGTCGAACGCGGTTCGACAGACAAGTGTTTGAAGTGATGTTCGAACGTGTGAACGGGGTATTTGGTTGTCGAACACGGAACGGTCAAACGGTTCGTCGAACGCGGTTCGACAGACAAGTGTTTGAAGTGATGTTCGAACGTGTGAACGGGGTTTTTGGTTGTCGAACACGGAACGTGTTCGACAACCAAATACCCCATTCGCACGTTCGAACTTCACTTCAAACACTTGTCTGTCGAACCGCGTTCGACGAACCGTTTGACCGTGCAAACCGCCCTTAACAAATTGTCGAACACGGAACGTGTTCGACAACCAAATACCCCGTTCGCACGTTCGAACATCACTTCAAATACTTGTCTGTAGAACCGCGTTCGACGAACCGTTTGACAGTGTAAACCGCCTTTACAATAAGTCCCCACGAATGGGACAGACACAACCTTATTGTAGTTGGAAGATGAAGGATGGGTGCCCTTCCTAACTCCCCGCGGGGGCTTGAACCTGCATTATTTGCTTCCCGACTAGCGCGCTCTATCATTGAGCTAACACGGCCCTGTTTCTCATTATTATTATTATTATTATCATTCATTATTAATATTATTCTAAATAAGTAGTCACCGTGGCTCAAGCGGTAGCGTCCCGACTTGCGTCACGTCGAGGGTTCGCTCCCCGCCATGGTCTGAGGTTAGCAAGGGCATGCACTCAGGGTAACGATTACATCTGCTAAAACAATTCATTCGCCACAAGGCGACCGTCCTAGCCCTTGGTTGAAAAGGGAGTCCGTGACATAAAACACGCTATTAATATTATTTAAAGCAGGCTTTGTTATTATCAGTATCTAATTCTGCTAAGTTAACAGTGGTTACAACCTAAAAGACGATACATACGTAGTCAATCGGATGTCTATGAACGTGTTTTCCCGCGTATACAAAGAGCGATTTCCGACGACGAAACATTCTTGAAACGTACAGAAATGTACTTAACATGTACTCAAATCTTCCAAACGTGACAAATCTTATTCTCAAGATATTTCCGACAACACGAAATTCTTATTTTCAAGACACAAATTTCTTTAAATTAAACTCGTATTTAAGCGCAAATTAATGACTTTTGTTAAGAAAAAATAAATAATTTTCAAAGTAAAAGAACAGAAATACCATAAAAAAAATAAAAGATTTTATATACATATATTTTTTTATATGATGAATTATTGAGGAATAAATTATAATAAACTTGAAAACTATTTTTTTGTGAACTCCATAAATATACTAATTTTTGTTATAAAAAATATACAAATAACAAAATCGGTTTCAAAATAACAAAAATGACATTTAAAATTCAGTTAAAATAAACATTTTTAGTCCACAGAGGCAGAGTGACTCATACACTTTAGTTAGTTCTGGTTTTACGTCACGGACTCCCTTTTCTACTAAGGGCTAGGACGGTTGCCTTCTTGCGAAGGACTTGTTTTGGCAGATGTAATCGTTACCCTGAGTGCATGCCCTTGCTAACCTCAGACCGTGACGGGGCGCGAACCCTCGACCTGACGCCAATTTTGATCATTTTCCTTTTAAAAAAAAACATCTAAAATTATAACACCAGAAATCTTATAGCAGTGATATAGAGGGCGTGGCTCAGTGGTAGCGAGCGCAAGTCGGTAAAGGTGACTCTAACAAACACGAGTTCGATCTCTAAGCGGAGCGTTAAGAAGGGCATCAGCCCTATTTTTTATCTGGGTTTGGGAATGGTACTAGCTTTACCTGGCCTAGTTAAGCAGTGACTCGATTTTTTTTTTTTAAACGCTTGTGACACCAGGACATGCAAAAAAAAAAAAAAAAAAATACCACCCTCATCAGGCCTGGGCACAAAGAAAACATAAAGAGAAACAGAGATGGGGAATGTTGTGACTTGTCAGATGTGAAGGGATAATAAGACATGTGTAACGAATATCCAAGAATATTCGGTGTTGATATAGGCATAGAAAGAGAACCGTAACTGAAGGAAGACTTAACATCAAACTGTCCAGGACAGACTTATCTAAGTCCACAAGACCCTTCAACTGTTAATGGTCAAAACCCCAAGGGATTATATGTTTCTCCACTGATCCGGACTTGGGACCTGCATAAGTTTGACCTGGCTTGCTCCCACAGTAGCTTAATATAATAGCCAAAAGCTAACATGACAAGCTATAGTATATAATTTTCCTATTCAAAAGATCATTATAGGCCTCTCCACTAAACCCAGCTTGGGACCGGCTCTAAGTTGACCTGGTTTAGTCCTGCCTTGACAGGATTTAATAGCTATAATCTGTGATAAACAATGATGTCTAATTTTGTTATTAAAAAGATTGTTATAAGTTATTAAAGAGAACAATCACAATCAACCTCTGAGGTTGCAATCAAGTGTTTGCAATATTTAATAACTTCAACAATCCTCTTCAGAAGCTCCTCTCTCTCTCTCTCTCTCTCTCTCTCTCTCTCTCTCTCTCTCTCTCTCTCTCTCTCTCTCTCTCTCTCTCTCTCTCTCCCTGATGCAGCCTTTAACACCTCACTTAAGCAAAGCTACAACACCTCCCAGACATACTTTGAATACTTCTCCAGCATAACTTCATTAGCTTACTAGCAAATATCCAAATAATTGAAGTTAATATGTATGTATGTGTATGTATGCGTGTATGTATGTATGTATATATGTATGTATGTATATATATATATATATATATATATATATATATATATATATATATATATATATATATATGCATGTACGTGTGTATGTAATTATATATACATATGTGTGTGCGTTGTAGTACTACTGCAGCAAATACTCTTGCATGCATACCTCATCAAATATGGCCGTTGTTTTACATTTGCAATTTTTTAATTGATATTTCTATATATCTCAAGACTCATAAATTCAATCTAAATTTATTTACATATATTAAATAAATCGACAAAAATATTTCTTAAAACACACACACACACACACACACACACACACACACACACACACACACACACACACACACACACACACACAAAGCAACGCCGCGAAAAAATTTACTTCACTGTTCCGGTTTTACGTCACGGACTCCCTTTTCAACCAAGGGCTAGGACGGCTGCCTTCTTGCGAAGGACTTGTTTTGGCAGATGTAATCGTTACCCTGAGTGCATGCCCTTGCTAACCTCAGACGCAAGGAATAAAAAAAAAATCAACAATACCTTAACAAGCATAAAAATTACAATAATAAAATAAATGTGTAACAAAAATAAATAAACCAAAACTATTTCTATTTAAGAAAAAATATCTAGCACAATCATACAATGAAGGCAAAAAATAAATAAATAAAAAGGGGGATAGATGGATAGGTGGTTGGCTGGATAGATGGATAGGTGGTTGGCTGGATAGATGGATAGATGGTTGGCTGGATAGATGGATAGATGGTTGGCTGGATAGATGGATAGATGGTTGGCTGGATAGATGAATAGATGGTTGGCTGGATAGATGGATAGATGGTTGGCTGGATGGATGCATAGGTGGTTGGCTGGATAGATGGATAGATGGTTGGCTGAATAGATGGTTGGCTGGATAGATGGATAGATGGATAACCAGAGAACGGGGAAACTCAGTATATCTAAATGTCTATTATTATGGTACCAGAGGAATTTTTTTTTTTACAGTCCAATTCCTGAAAAAACGGCAGCCATCTTTATTTTATAAATTCATTTTATATATTTATGTGTTTTTGTTCGCGAGCTACGGATTGAGAAACTATCGGGGGAAAAAAAAGGGCCGCGCTAGTGAATATAGTTCATCAATGAAGTCACGGTCTGAGGTTAGCAAGGGCATGCACTCAGGGTAACGATTACATCTGCCAAAACAAGTCCTTCGTAAGAAGGCAAACGTCCTAGCCCTTGGTTGAATAGGGAGTCCGTGACGTAAAACAGGAACAATGAAGCCACACATCTAAACATGCTTGGTTGACAGGGACTTCCTCCAAGACGATTAAAACGAAAATAATAAAAAGTAATTTTTTTTACAAGTAATGGATTCGGCAATGAGCTTTCAACATACACTGATCGATAGATAAAAGTGTAAAAACCTACTCATAAAGGCCACTTTCACACCAAAGTGGCACGTCGCACGTGGCATGCCATGTGGCACGCCTGTTGAAAACGAACATCCGGAAATATATGAAACTATTCACACAGAAGTGGCGTGACACGTGGCACGCCAGTTGAAAACGAACATCCGGAAATATATGAAACCATTCACACAGAAGTGGCGTGACACGTCGCATACCACGTGGCACGCCAGTTGAAAACGAACATCCGGAAATATGTGAAACCATTCACACAGAAGTGGCGTGACACGTCGCATACCACGTGGCACGCCAGTTGAAAACGAACATCCGGAAATATGTGAAACCATTCACACAGAAGTGGCGTGACACGTCGCATACCACGTGGCACGCCAGTTGAAAACGAACATCCAGAAATATATGAAACCTTTCACACAGAAGTGGCGTGACACGTCGCACGTGGGACGTTTGACGCCACTTCTGTGGGAAAGGTTTCATTTCCGGATGTTCGTTTTCAATTGGCGTGCCACGTGGCATGCCACTTTAGTGTGAACGCGGTCTAAAGACTACATAACTATGCATACATATTTACTAAAGCCTTTATATTCTAGTATGAGATATTATGAATATTCCCTACCACAATTTCATCAATAAGACAAAATTCAAATTATATAAAAAATTTATTTATTTATTTTAAATTAGAATAGCCAAATCATTGTTTATCAAATAAAAAACAGACAGATTAATCAGAATAATTTTTTTTTTTTTCAGTACAAATATATATTACTGCTTCATGAATCTTTATAGAATAATTTCATCTCCTGTCTTTGTATATATAGTTTGTTGTTATTGTATATATATGTTAATATATTTCTATTTTATGTGTCCAGTTTGAGTATATTATACAACATTTTCTTTAATACTCCTGTTTTACGTCACGGACTCCCTTTTCTACCAAGGGCTAGGACGGTTGCCTTCTTGCAAAGGACTTGTTTTGGCAGATGTAATCGTTACCCTGAGTGCATGCCCTTGATAGCCTCAGGCCGTGAAGGGGCGCGAACCCTCGACCTGACGCCTCAGAGTCGCGGACGCTACCACTTGGACCACAGCATTTTCTTAAATATTCTTATTTTTCTAGGCAGACTTTCTTTTGTACTGTTCTAATGTAATGGAGACGAAACATTAAATAAAATTATATTTAAATGCTCTGCCTCCTATAGCTACATTATATTAGTTCTGTTTGAATTGCTGCTCAGTCCTCAGTAACGGTTTTTATTATTATTATTATTATTATTATTATTATTATTATTATTATTATTATTATCATTACTGTAATTATTATTATTATTATTATTATTATTATTATTATTATTATTATCATTACTGTAATTATTATTATCATTACTATTATTATTATTATTATTATCATCATCATCATTATAATTATTATTATCAAGGTAGTAGCAGTAGTAGTAGTTACTGTAGTAATAGTAGCGGTAGAAGTAGTAGTAGTTATAACTTTCATTGTAAATATTATTATTCTTATTATTATTATTAATGAAGTATTAGTAGTAGTAGTAGTAGTAGTAGTAGTAGTAGCAGCAGTAGTAGCAGTATAAGTAGAAGTAGTAGTATTTGTAACTTTCTCTAATTATAAATAATTCTGTATAATGGTCAGAAAGACCGCACTGGAAAATCCTTACGTAGACTAATAAAGGCAAGTAAATGCCCCTCTCTCTCTCCTCTGTCATACGCATCGCTTCTGCATTCCAATGATCATTTAATCAACCAATAGACAAAAGGGAGGGGCACCATCAAAGGCTCAAGGCCAATATAAAAAGGCAAACCCTTCGACAAGGCACTGCAAATGAATACCCTTCGAATCCAATATACCTTTCTTTTTTTTTTTCACACCCCACAAGCACGCAAATGTCCTGTTACACCTTTCCTGTCCTCATTTTCCTCTTTCTTTTTTTTTAAACATGTTTTATTCACGTCTTAAAAAAAAAGTCTGTCCTTGTTACCTGAGGAAAGGCGAAATTCAAAATGGCGGCATGTATGAAGACTGCCTAGGTGGTTTACAACTAAATCAAGAAGAGAGGAATTAATGGTTGCTTTATTCTACAATTTATCATTATTATCAGTAGTTGTTCCCATGTTCTTATGGGGTCGCTGTTTAGCACTGACCTCGTGGAGGATAGTGTTGCATTGGGCTTAAAAATATTATGAATGAATGTTCTTCCTGTCACCAAATCTTCTCCATTGATCAGGGCTTAGACTGACTCCGACAATTAGGAGCTGAAGAATTAAAGCTAGATGCTCTTCCTACTGTCCCGCGGTTGACTCGATCGCGGGTCTGTCACCTCCCGAATCGAGTATTCTAACCACTTGTTCCGTTCCGGTTTTACGTCACGGACTCCCTTTTCTACCAAGAGCTAGGACGGTTGCCTTCTTGCGAAGAACTTGTTTTGGCAGATGTAATCGTTACGCTGAGTGCATCCCCTTGCTACCCTCAAATCGTGACGGGGCGCGAACCCTCGACCTGACGCCTCAGAGTCGCGGACGCTACCGCTTGAGCCACCTTGGCTACCTTATCCCTCTTAGTAGCTTCCTACGGTATGCTGCAAGCTTATAGAGAGATTATCCCATCTAGTTCCCAATAAATGTAATATATCAATATATTACTTCAACCTCAAACTAATTACATCACAATTTCATATAAATCAAACTCAAATTTCCATCATTCAAGGAGAGGGTGATGGCGTTCTTTGTCACGTGTGATAGTCCTTGTCAACACAGCAGGTACAATATAAAAAAAAGATCGTGGATGGAACAGTAACTTCTAATAAAATCTAAAGGCTAAGATTAGGGCCGGCATTCGTATCCTGCAGAGGGCATTAAATTATATGGATTCGGTTTTACGTCACGAACTCCCTTTTCTACTAAGGGCTAGGACGGTTGCCTTCTTACGAAGGACTTGTTTTGGCAGATGTAATCGTTACCCTGAGTGTATGCCCTTACTAATCTCAGTCCGTGACGGGGTGCGAACCCTCGACCTGCCGCCTCAGAGTCGCAGACGCTACCATTTTGCCACGGAGACTACAGGTCATTAAATTACATAAAATAGTTAAATGGCAAGAAAAGTAGTCACCGTGGCTCAAGAGGTAGCGTCCGCGACTCTGAGGCGTTAGGTCGAGGGTTCGCGACCCGTCACTTTCTGAGTTTAGCAAGGGCATGCACTCAGGGTAACGATTAAATCTGCCAAACAAAGTCCTTCGCAAGAAGGCAACCGTCCTAGCCCTTGGTAGAAAATGGAGTCCGTGACGTAAAACTGGAATAACAACAAGTTAAATGTCAAGTAAAGAAATATGAACGCACAATATATATATACATACACACACACACACACACACTCAAACATATACACAATGAAACCGTGATGATAGTCACACCTTAATCCATGAACAGGTTGCACACACACACACACACACACACCACACACACAAACAACAAACATATATACACATACATATATATCAATTTCCAGATCTTCCCTTTCCTTAGGATCAGTTCCTTCCCAAATATAAATTCCTGAATCAGTTCTGAAAGCGAGGAACCTGCCTGTCCACTATCTATCTACCTTGGCTGTTTCCCCTTTAATTGGGGGGTAGCCGACATAAAAAAAGAAAACAATAAGGGGATTACTTTGCTCTATGGGCAATGACGAGGGAACTAGCGACCGTTCAGATGGCACTATTACCTATTAATGATGCAAAGGTGCCACATTACTACAAAAACCATCGTAAGATTAAGTTAAGAGAGTGCCTGCAATAACCACCGTACATGCAACGGAGAAGTGACGTCACATAAAGCAATTATCGAAAGTGAAACACAAAAATTGTTCTCAGGAAACCAACCCACAAACCACACTACACCATTACTTTCACTCTCTGGAACCATAACGACGAAAGGAAGTCATTCTGGAAATTGAAGATGAGGGCAGAAGCTTTCCATTATTCCATACAACAACAACAATAATAATAATAATAATAATAATAATAATAATAATAATAATAATAATAATAATAATAATGTTTGTCTGTTTATTCCGGTTTTACGTCACGGACTCCCTTTTCAACCAAGGGCTAGGATGGTTGCCTTCTTGCGAAGGGCTTGTTTTGGCAGATGTAATCCTTACCCTGAGTGCATGCCCTTGCTAACCTCAGACCGTGACGGGGCGCGAACCCTCGACCTGACAGCTCAGAGTCGTGGACGCTACCGCTTGAGCCACGGTGACTACAATAAAAATAATAATAATAATAATAATAATAATAATAATAATAATAATAATGTTTGTTTGTTTATTCCGGCTTTACGTCACGAACTCCCTTTTCAACCAAGAGCTAGGACGGTTGCCCTCTTGCGAAGGACTTGTTTTGGCAGATGTAATCTTTACCCTGAGTGCATGCCCTTGCTAACCTCAGACCGTGACGGGGAGCGAACCCTCGACCTGACAAATCAGAGTCGCGGATGCTACCGCTTGAGCCACGGTGACTACAACAAACAACTACAACAGCAACAATAATAATAATAATAATAATAATAATAATAATAATAACTATACAAAACTACCTCAACATGAAATTGGAATATGATAGTAAGGCTTGCAAGTGTACAATATAATGAAGCAAGAAACCCTAGACTTTGGGTGACTACAAGCTCCATGAACTGGGGTGCAATAGAAACTCGAGTTCTTTGAATCTTGATAATCTATATATACACAAACTGGTGTTTGACCTGAGGACAAAAATCCTCACAAGAGACCCTTAGAATCTCTCAGACGACTGGATGACAACTTGGAATGGACGGTTATGGGTCGTGAATTTATTTTAATTTAATGCATATTAACGATGTTCATGATAATGTAGTCACCGTGGCTCAAGCGGTAGCGTCCGCGACTCTGAGGCGGCAGGTCGAGGGTTCGCGCTCCCGTCACGGTCTAAGGTTAGCAAGGGCATGCACTCAGGGTAAGGATTACATCTGCCAAAACAAGTCCTTCGCAAGAAGGCAACCGTCCTAGCCCTTGGTAGAAAAGGGAGTCCGTGACGTAAAACTGGAACGAAAATGATGTTTATAATAATATTGGGAGACTTAATGCAATCAACTTCATTAAAATATATATGTTTTCGAATTGAAGATATACTTTTTAATAGTGACACTTCTTCAACAGTACGCAATATCATTATGTCAAAAAGAGATCGTCGCGCCCCGTCACAGACTGAGGTTAGTAAGAGCATACACTCCGGGTAACGATTACATCTGCCAAAACAAGTCCTTCGTAAGAAGGCAACCGTCCTAGCCCTTAGTAGAAAAGGGAGTTCGCAACGTAAAACCGAATCCAATCCATGTCAAAAAGAGATCGTTCTCCAGGGTTCTTCAATACTGAGATTGAGGCAGCGTTCAGTCTCTCCAATACAGGATTAAGTACAATCTTGGTGCTGTATGATGTAACGGTTGGAATGTTGTTAGTGGGGTACGACGGGGGCTTAAATCTGCCACTAAAATCTAGTGTTTCGAAAACCCACTGAAAGAAACTTACT
>JAXCGZ010000225.1:37500-45000 GCA_037179515.1 Halocaridina rubra
ACGGAAAATTGAAGTTTAAATGTATCTTATTCATGCATACGTCATTTTGATTAATGTTTTTTATGTGTATATACATACACAGTGGATATACATACACAGTGTATATACATACACAGACACACACTGACAGTAAAATAAAATAAATCAATAAAACAAGTAAAAGTTTATATCAAAAGGCCATTCTTCCCCCTCTCTCTGACCTAAGAGAAACTCGGTATTTTTAGTGTTATTTCCCAAAAGCAGTGTGTGTGTGTGTGTGTGTGTGTGTGTGTGTGTGTGTGTGTGTGTGTGTGTGTGTGTGTGTGTGTATGTGCATGCGTGCGTGCCCGAATGAGTGTCAGGGACGACGACTTTGACAGTGTTTTAAGTACCTATTCCAATTACATGTAGCGACACACACACACACACACACACACACACACACACACACACACACACACACACACATATATATATACATATATATATATATATATATATATATATATATATATATATATATATATATATATATATATATATATATATAATTCGCAATACGGGCTTGTTTAGATGCTGTTCCACCAATGACCTCGCATATCTCATTTTGCTTTCACTGACACTTTAGAACTAAGAGTTAGTATCCGAAGAAAGCCACAATCCTCTACTTTTCATCATCAAGAGGTTCTAACAAAGATATGTTATACGACCCATTCTGGGGCGTTAAACTCGATGAATTACGAGGAGTTACTTTCACACTGGAGGAGCTAGTCAGCTCAACTTAGTACCGGTCCCAAGGTCGGATCAAAATAGCTTGGTATCCGGAAGGGCAGGCGATAGTGAAACTTTTATACCAACCCGACACATATTATCTATGAGGCTTTTGAAATACAGCTCCTATGTAAACCTGAGAAAAACTACTGATGATGGTCAGGTTTCCATATTTAGGCTCACAGCATAGCGGCTGGTTTTCACCCAATGAGTCTTAATTTCAACTCTCCAAGGGGGCTAGAACAGCTTCTCTCCCCCAAAACTATATGGGCAAAATGAGAGGGTAGTTATTCAGTAGTCACTGTCAACTTAGCAGCCACAGTGAGTACACAATTCAATATACAGGATCAATGGGGTCTTAATCATGAGATCGGATTTCTTCGAAAATAAAAATTCGTTCTCTCTCGGGAAAACTCACGAAAAAATAGTTAATTACAGTTGTTGAGTAAATCTCTCTCTCTCTCTCTCTCTCCATTGTATTTGAGAGTAGGGTCGTCCATGTCACGAGGGAGAAAATCATCGAGATTTCTCATTCACTTTTGACGGTTTTAACCTTAACCTGTTACCTCGTGGCTCTCTCTTCTTCTTTTCTGAGAGAGAGAGAGAGAGAGAGAGAGAGAGAGAGAGAGAGAGAGAGAGAGAGAGATATTTCGTGCTTTGTAAATGAATTGTTTATACATAAATCTAAGAATGACCTTGGCGTGGCAGCTGACTGCGAGTAAGATTTGCAGCGACAATTTTCATTACTTTTTCAGAGATAAATATCGCCTCTCTCTCTCTCTATCTATCTATCTATCTATCTATTTATCAATCAACCCATCAATTAATTTACCTATGCCTGTCAATTTATCAACTATCAATATATCTCAAAATATTAACAAGATGTCCATCTCTTGTACATGTGCAATTATATATTTACCTAAATGCGTTCATGGAAAGAGACCCATGATAGTAATTCCCTGTCTCCTGGTCTTTTTTTTTATCTTCTAACACTCATCATATCCTTTCCAAAAACCATGAATGTATTCAGCATTTACTGCTTCTTTGCTCAGCGAATTCCAATTATTAATTATTCTTACAATGAAAAAAGTACTAGATAACATACCACAAGTTAGAGAGAGAGAGAGAGAGAGAGAGAGAGAGAGAATCCAGAAATTGAGAGCTAAAGCGCGCGCGCGCGAGACCTAGCAACGGAAGGAGTGTGTTTGTGTATGTTTATGCGTGCGCGCGTTGCAAAGGCCACGTGGGGGTTATTTCGTCGAGCCATTTTTGGTTAGAATTGGCAACATCGAGGTCATCCCCAGACACACCTGTTGTGGCACTCTCTCGTCATGATATAATGGGAGGTTTACACGGTAAAACGGTTCGTCGAACGCGGTTCGACAGACAAGTGTTTGAAGTGATGTTCGAACGTGTGAACGGGGTGTTTGGTTGTCGAACACGTTTGTCGAACGTTTTCGACAACCAAATACCCCGTTCACACGTTCGAACATCACTTCAAAGACTTGTCTGTCGAACCGCGTTCGACGAACCGTTTGACCGTGTAAACCCCCCTTAATGGAGCAGTAGGCAAGACATCAGTGAAAGTGGGTGGGTGGGGGGGGGGTTGTGCCTGAATTTCTTTGGCCTTTGGAGACGAAAAAAAATTCCAGGCACACATTCTACGTCTCCATTCATACTTAGAATCATGGAAAGATCGACACTGAAAGCCCAAGCTTGACTACTTGGTGGCTGGAGTACCACTTCAAGTGACAGAAAATGAGAGAGATCTAGGAGTAAACATACTGGCAGATTTGTCTCCAGAAATACATATAAATGGCGTAGTAAGGGCAGCATATGCATTCTTATCGAATGTAAGGGTAGCCTACAGGCACATGGACAAAGAAATGTTCAGAAATATTTATGTAACCTATGTGAGGCCAAAACTTGAATAAGAGTAGTTGAAAATTGGAATTCGCTAAGCGAGGAGGTAGTTAATGCTATCTCAATCCATAGTTTTAAGGACATGTATGATAAGTATCACTAAGTACAAAATGGAACCGATCAGGAGACGGGAAGATATGAGCTTTGGGCTCTTTCCCGTAAACACAATTAGGTAATCACTGAGATTCGCGTATAAGAACAAATAACTTGCCTACCTATCTGTATGCTGTCATAATCTCTCTCATAAAGGGATGGCCTAGTCAAAGCATCCCGGAAAGAAAATACAAAGGGATGTCAGAGATACCCATTTCCTTCGCTTGCCCGCCACATTAACTCGACTTTTACGAAAAAATGGAGACCCTTAAGGAGATATCCTTGTCTCCTGCCTCAAAAAGAAAGAAGATAATAGAGGGAAAGAGAAAAAAACATCTAGATATCTAGAATCTCTTATATTTAACTTTTTTAACATCTAGATATCTAGAATCTATTATATTAAACTTTTATTTAATTAAAGGGTGCAGTTAAAGATCCAAGATGGCGTCTTCTTGTTAAATCGTTATTATCTATGCACAGCATGTGCTATGGACATAACCAACCTCATAACCAAGGCGAATAATTGTTCTGTTTAGATAGTATTATAGCCCCACCTAAACCCACATGCCAATAAACAATTGAACTCAAGGGTTCAGAAGTTCATGTTCATATGTGAATACAGTTGAGAGAAAAATTCTGCCTAATTTGGACCTTGGTACGGTTGAGAAACCTGTTTAGTCTATGTCTAGATTCATGCCGATAGAGGGAAATTCCTTAATCATACCTTATTTCTGCCTTGTCCTTAACCTTTTTATTTTCCTTTGTCTTTGTGTTTTCTTGTGCCCTGGTCTTTATTGATTAGGGTAGTTTTTGCCTATCCCGGTGTCACACACACACACACACACACACACACACACACACACACACACACACACACACACACACACACACACACACACACCATACAGTGTGTCAGAGACAGTAATCACAGCTGTCCTGCCACTTAATCTATGTAGATCAGTGCTGGAAAGTAAAAAAAAAATACTTGCTAAAATGTGTGAAAAAACACAAGAGTCTATTATCATTCCATCCCTACATAATCAGATTTGATCTGAAAAATTAGATCTTATTTGGTTTAATATTTTCTAATGATCAAAATAGGGAAGAACAGCTGTGTCTGCCAGACAGCCATTGCCTGCCTATTCACACATGTGTGCGTGAACACCTGTTGGCTTCCTACTCAGGGGAGAAACACAACTTATATTCATGATTAAATCAAGCGAAAGTATTGCTGACTGAAGAGTCACTGCTTAATGACTGAAATTTAAAACTGGGGATAAAAGGAATACACCCTGTCAACTCAGCATGATTTAAATATTAGGCTTACATTACAAATCTTGAACCTCTAATGCAAATGTCCATATGTAGGTATCACTATCTATCTATCAATCTATCTATATCATTTCAGTACATCAGAGAACTCGAACCCGCGTTGCAAGCTATGAAGTCATGCTGTCATAACTAACTGTACGGTTGCTACAGTTGGTTAAGGCAACGTGACTTTGTAGCTCAGTACGCGAGTTCGAGTCCCTTATGGCCCAAAAGATTTTCGCGGATAATAATAATTAATATCACAGTTATATTGTACAAACACACATATACACACATTTACTGTATATATGTCAAGTTTACAAGTTATCGACGTGTATGTTGTGCGCTAGACAATACGGTATAATAACACTTATTAAAAATATTAGCAGGGTTACAAGGTCATTTGTAATACCATTGGTGTTCACCTGTTCACATGAGAGTATGCACATGTGCTCCAGTTTTACAGATCTCAAGGAGAGGATGGGGGAATGTGCACGCACACACAAACAAACACACACACACACACACACACACACACACACACACACACACACACACACATATATATATATATATATATATATATATATATATATATATATATATATATATATATATATATATATATATATATATATATATATATATATATAACGATTTGTAAATATAGGAAATATATAGCTGGAACACACGGTGAGAAAGGATGAGATGTAGACATAGAACAAAATTGAGAGAGAGAGAGAGAGAGAGAGAGAGAGAGAGAGAGAGAGAGAGAGAGAGAGAGAGAGAGAGAGAGAGAGAGAGAGAGAGAGAGAGAGAGAACAAAATCCCAATCGGACCCCTTTGACAAAAACCTCAGCTCATACCGGACATAAACCCCGCTCCTAACCTCATCTTACCTAGTCTCTCCAGTAGAGGTGGGTCTTTGTACGATAGGGTTGGGGGGGGGGTTTGTTCATATGCCATGTAGTAGGCTGACCCAAGGCATCAACCGCCCGTTACGATACTACAGCTGATGGGTCTTGTGGACTCAAATAACTTTCCAGGACAGTTCAGTGTTAAGTCTTCCTTCAGTTACGGTTCTCTTAGTAATCTTAGTAATAAAAAATCTGAAAGACTCTAATGCATATGGATCAGATGGAATTTGTTTTCGTTTTATTAGAGATTCATTATTTGTAATAGCTTATTATCTGACGGTAATAATCAATACTTCCATAGTTACCAATATCTACCCAGATTTATGGAAAACTCCCCATGTAATTCCTGGTTTTAAAAATGGAAATCCTGACGACGTCTCTAACTATAGACCAATCTCTTTACTACCAATTTTATCAAAGATACTTGAAAAGATTGTTGCAAATCAGTTAAGTGAGTTTCTTGAAAAAAATAAACTTATTGCAAAAAGTCAACACGGTTTCAGGCCAAAATTATCAACTGAAACTGCCTTATTGAAAATATCAGATGAAATATACAAAAATATAGATAATAAGAAAATATCATTGCTACTACTACTCGATCTTTCTAAAGCTTTTGATAGTGTACACCATACCACTCTATTAGAAAAATGCAAAAAAATGAACATTGACCCAAGCTGGTTCGAGAACTATTTAAAAAACCGCTACCAGTCAGTCAGAATAAAAGATGTAGTCTCAAGTCGCAAGAAGGTATTGTTTGGGGTCCCTCAGGGATCGATCCTAGGACCTATACTTTTTCTAATATATGTAAACGATCTAGTAAAATATTTACCTAACTGTTATGTCATTCAATATGCTGACGATACTCAAATCTTAATTGAAGGAGAAATTAATGATTTAGAAAATATTATTCGTAGAGCAGAAGAAATTTTGTATATGGCTAAACGTTACTTTCTAAAAAATGGTCTGTTACTTAATGAAACTAAAACCCAATCTATTCTTATCGGATCCAGACAATTATTATCAGAAGTTGATGACAATCTTCATATAAATTTTAACGGTAATATCATTAAGCCAATGAACTCGGTAAAGAACCTAGGTGTCTATTTTGACCGTTACATGAATTTTGAAATGCATATAGATGAAATTTATAAAAAAGTAATGGGTACTCTAATATATCTAAATAGGGTAAAAGACTCATTTGAAACATCAACTCGTATAATAATTGTCCAGTCCTTAGCTATGAGTTTAATTAATTACTGTCTCAAAGTTTGGGGATGTACCAATAAGACTCAATTACAAAGAATACAAAAGTTACAAAACTTTGCAGCACGAGTGGCTGTTGGCAATGTAAGAAAATACGAGCACATCTCTCCTGTTTTAAAAGATCTAGAATGGATAAAGATTAGAGATAAATATGTTTTTGATATATGTACCTTTGTTTTTAATATACTAAGAAACAATATTCCTGATTGCTTGTATAATTTTTCTACAGTAAGCTCAGTTACCGGGTTAACTACCCGTCAAGGGGAAGATTTATTAGTACGAAGGTCTAAAACTGATATTGGCTCAAGAGATATAAACATTCGTGGACCTCATTTATATAATCAGCTTCCCAGAGAACTAAAAAATGCTGGTTCAGTGTATACTTTTAAATATAATCTTAAGAAGTTGCTCTTAAAGGAAGATTTTACTTGTAAATTTTAATGGTACACTCATCTTTATGATTTGCTTGTTTTAGTATGTCTATATCGTACACCACAGATGTCTATCTGGAATATATATGTATCTTATTTAAATACCCAATGTACATTGGAATAAAGGATTATTATTATTATTATTATTATTCTCTGCCTACATCAACACCGAATATTCTTGGATATTCGTTACTCATGTCTTATTATCCCTTCACATCTGACAAGTCATAATACTTCCCATCTCTGTTTCTCTCGATGTTTTCTACGTGCCCATGCCCGATGAGGTAGATTTATTTTTTGGGGGCCCGTCCTGGTGTCATAGTCATAAAAAAAAAATCTCAAATGCAGTATGGATGTCAGAGGACGCTTAAAAACTCCTTACTTTGATAAAGAGAGAGAGAGAGAGAGAGAGAGAGAGAGAGAGAGAGAGAGAGAGAGAGAGAGAGAGAGAGAGAGAGAGAGTTATAAGGACTCACAAACTCAGCACCTAATTCACACAAAGACTCGAAAAAGGAACTTTACCCCAGAATATCTTACACAAAAAAAAAAAACACGAGAGGCTGGTGGTGTCCCTTATGTGGAAGCCCCTGTCAGCTCAGAAGATTTAATGACTACACCATTAGACTGACACATTCTTGGCCAATGAGGAAATTATTCTCCACAGTCAAGGGCTTGGATAAAGTCAGCTGTTCTCCTGTCTCCAAAAATGGGAAGTGTTAACAAATTCTGGGAAACATGAGATGTTGAGTTTAAATAACAGCTCTGTTTTTCATTGAGAGAGAGAGAGAGAGAGAGAGAGAGAGAGGAGAGAG
>JAXCGZ010000225.1:52500-90000 GCA_037179515.1 Halocaridina rubra
GAAAATGAAAATAACACCCAAGGAGTAGCCAATAGAGGCTGGAGAGAGAGAGAGAGAGAGAGAGAGAGAGAGAGAGAGAGAGAGGGCGCGAACCCTCGACCTGCCGCCTCAGAGTCGCGGACGCTACCATTTTGCCACGGAGACTACTACCTGAGAGTTATATCCCAATATGAAAATGAAAATAATAACACCCAAGGAATAGCCAATAGAGGCTGGAGAGAGAGAGAGAGAGAGAGAGAGAGAGAGAGAGAGAGAGAGAGAGAGAGAGAGAGAGAGAGAGAGAGAGAGAGAGAGAGAACCACTAGAAGACACAGCTGAGAGAGGGGACAGATAAAACCACTGCCTGCCTCCCCTTTACACAAACTAGGCCTATGAAAACAAAAGATAGGCCTAGACAGATGCTTCTTTCAATAAGGACGGAGATTCTCAAACTTCAACTGTTGCATGAGAGAGAGAGAGAGAGAGAGAGAGAGAGAGAGAGAGAGAGAGAGAGAGAGAGAGAATCTCTTTTGAAATGAGATAGAAACGGAGTATATTTTTAAGAATCTCTTTGGAAATGAGATGGAAACCGAGTACATTTTAGAGAGAGAGAGAGAGAGAGAGAGAGAGAGAGAGAGAGAGAGAGAGAGAGAGAGAGAGAGAGAGAGAGAGAGAGAGAGAGATAATCTCAATTTGGCATCCCTGCAAATGTCAAGGAGTTCTCAACAATAGGCTAATCAAGCTCGTACACAACAACTAGAATTATTGACAGAGATGACACAGGAGATGAATCTAATAAGCATGATAATATATGATCTTCACACACACACACACAGATAGATAGATAGTTTGCTGTTCCGGTTTTACGTCACGGACTCCCTTTTCTACCAAGGGCTAGGACGGTTGCCTTCTTGCGAAGGACTTGTTTTGGCAGATGTAATCGTTACCCCGAGTGCATGCCCTTGCTAACCTCAGGCCGTGACGGGGCGCGAACCCTCGACCTGACGCTTCAGAGTCGCGGACGCTACCGCTTGAGTCACGGCGACTACACATATAGATAGATAGATAGACAGACATACAGATAAATAGATAGACAGATATACAGTACACATCGCTGTAGCGTATATGGTGTCCAAAAAAATTAAAAAAAGAAGGGGGCGCCATCAAATTAATCATACCCTGTCCCATCTTCGCTCTTCCATCAGCCATTCTGACTTCCCCTCCACATACACATACACGCACTCAGGCACACATACACACACGCACTCAGGCACACACATATTTAACAAGGAAATATAAAAATCACCATATATAACGATTCCAGACATAAGCATGAGCAGATGAGGTTATTTACATAACTAAATGAGATAAAATATATATTCACATATAAAACATATATATTTTTTTTTTTTTTTTTATTTATTCAGATAACTGTACATGGGACATGTGCACATGGGCACTCCCAGTCATATTGTAGTTGATAACATTACAATCTATGTGGTTATGTAAAAATAACATACTAATAGAATTTGCAATTAATTTAAATATCATAATTAATAATAAATAATTAAATGCAATTATAGTTCTTCCTTTTGCGAGGATTTAAATAATAAAACGCAGCGGAAATTCAAGGACAAAATAAACGCAATTTATGGACTCGCATTTTGATAGGGAGTCATTATACATTAAAAAATATTTAATATATCAATGCTGGGGAAACGAGAGCATAATATACGTATGTATACATGTATTTATAAATACTTAAGATGTATCAATGAGTGTTAAACACACGTGATGTATAGGAATAAATGAATGAAAAGTGAGCAGACTATACATACATACATATATAAATACATACACGCACACACATACATGTGTATATATATGCATGTTTCTATGTATGTTTCTCTTTAAGTATATTTCTTCAATTTTTTTATTCAGGTTAATGATACTTTTACATATATATATATATATATATATATATATATATATATATATATATATATATATATATATATATATATATATATATATATATATATATATATAAAACACATCAAAGTCAATTTTCGTTACACAAAAAAAATAAATGAAAATTTTGCGAAACTGGTAACAAATTAGAAAATAAATTTCCATTTTAATGGTTACAAAAGACCTTTGCTACAAGAAATTCAATACGAAAAATAATATGCATTTAAAATAATAAAAGTAGACAAAGTGAAGTAATACACTAATGGTAATGAAGTGGTATATGCAAGTACAGTACATGAGTATAAGGGCAGAAATACTACTACTACTAATACCAATAATAATAATACTGGCGAAGGCTAGCCACCTTATTCCGAAATATACACTAACTTCTCAGAATGAAAGACATGACACATATCTCGCCTATTTTTCTCAAAATATAAGTGTATACAATTCTCCTTTTCTTGAAACTACAGACAAACACAAAACACACATGATTCCCTAACAAGATCCCAAAGGTCAAGAGGTCAGGCTCTTGGACGATATGTCAGCCGTCTTAATACGTGATAAAAAAAAAAAAAGCTCCATAAGAATGTGAAAAAGATAGTGCAAGATGTGTGTTAGCCTAGGATCTCTGTATTCCATCTATCTATCTATATATTATATAGGTAGATAGATATTCAAACCTGAGGAAAGGAGGCAGGAACCTGTCAAATTCTACCAAAATTCCACAACAACTATATACAATTCTGAAGAAAGACAAAAATACTGGACGTGGTCCAGATAACTTTACAGGAAATCTTTATCCAAGATGGCCTACTAGGGGCTTCGTCCATCCAATACCAGATATTTTACTAACAGATTTTGTTTACACAAAACAGACATCTGTATTCTATCTATCTATATAGATAGGTAGATAAAGATAGATATTCAAACCTGAGGAAAGGAGGCAGGAATCTGTCAAATTCTACCAAAATTCCACCACAACTATATACAATTCTGAAAAAAAAAAACAAGAAAAAAATACTGGACGTGGTCCAGATAACTTTACAGGAAATCTTTATCCAAGATGGCCTACTAGGGGCTTCGTTCACCCAATGCCAGATATTTTACCAATAGATTTTGTTAACACAAAACAGACCTTAGAGATGTTATTTGATGGTAGCTCATACTGAGGAATTAATCACTACAATCAGGATATTTGCTTTATGAATCGTCAAAACTGCATATTATAAAGCACTTTATCATGCTTGCATTCAAGATGTTGAGTGCATTTTCAAGTGTTTTGTATACGCTACCTACATTACAGATTGCATAGACTGACTGCATATTATTAAGTTGTTTTTTTTTAAACACTATATATTTATATTCTTCGTGCTAAGGCCCGATGAGGGCTGTTTTATTTTTTTTGGGGGGCCCGTCCTGGCGTCACAATCATTAAAAAAAAAAATCACGCCTGCATTGGTCTATGGGCCATGTTAAGCTGTATAAATACCTATAAGTGTCTAAATATTAGAGGTCTATTCTTTTCCGAATTCAAGTTATACAAAATTTGGCAACTTTAAGGTTTGTGGCCTTGACTATTTGTCCCTATGGTCGAAATTTGGCAAACTGCTTTATTCCAGTAAATATTATATACATACGGACTTAAAAAAAAATATATATATATTTATCATAGCTTCCCAATAAAAGTCAAGGGATGGGGTCAAAATGTAATGCAAATTAATACACACACACACACACACACACACACACACACACACATATATATATATATATATATATATATATATATATATATATATATATATATATATATATATATATATATACATATATATATATATATATATATATATATATATATATATATATATATATATATATATATACACACAAGTGCTCACAATATTCAGTGGAAATGTTTTATAAAACGACAATGCTGCTACTACTACTACTACTAATAATAATAATAATTGTTAATTTACTTTAAAAAAGCTTATTAACTTTGCAAAGAATGGTTGAAAAGCAACAACAGCAGCCGAAGAGTCGTAAACTACCAGTCCAAGGCGTTTATAAACTGTATTGTCGTTCCTTGAATATGACGACCACGTCCATAACAAACAACGACATAGGAAGTAAAGGGAGTATAAACAGTAAATAGCCTCCCACCTAAATTCTACCACACCCACCCACACGTACATACACATACACCCAAAACTTCGTCGTCGTCATCTTCTCTCTATATACCACCTACTACCACGACCATACTACCACCCCTACCCCTACTACCAACCTCCATCCAACCACTCTTGACAAACGCAACACACGCATCTGTTATACTACACAACACTTTTGGCCGAACGACACTACCTTTCCTCTGGCCAATTTTGGCTCTCGCAACACAGACAACGAAAACTTTCTATTCGTACGCATAAAACGCAAGTTCTCGTCCATTCACGACCAATAAATCGGCTTATTCTTTCGCTCACCTGATACTTCCTGCCTCCAGGACTTCGGGCAAACAATCCTAGGTTTACGTTTTACGCAGACGGTCGGGTCTCGCTTGCTGCCTTTATAATCAAGACACTATGTAAACACCACATCAGCACAATACACCATTCTGTATATATATATATATATATATATATATATATATATATATATATATATATATATATATATATATATATATGAGCAGTCCAATAATAGGCATTAATTTAACCAATTTTGCAAATATCCTTAAATTATTTTGAGGGCAACGTAGACAGACGATAAGGAAAGATGATATTTGGTAATTAATTTATCTGTCTAATTGCGTAATTATTTTACTTGGTTGTGTCATTTTCCTTCTTGAGAGAGAGAGAGAGAGAGAGAGAGAGAGAGAGAGAGAGAGAGAGAGAGACGAAGGTTAGCTTAAAGCCTTGGGCTGGAGCAACATCAAAGGGCTGGAGGAGAGCCAGTTATGCCCACCTACACACACACACACACAAACACACCATCATAGGTAAGAGGAGGGTGTGATGAAGGGGTAGGGGGTAGTCTAGGGGTGTATCTCGAATGCCTGGTTTTGGAGCCTGCTGCCTAAGCTCGGGGACCCAACACCATCACTGGTTAACACCACCAAACACCTCACATCATCATAATAATGATAATAATAACAATAATAATAATTGTTTCTTTTTTCATTATTTTCATTCCAAAAAAAATATTAAACAATACATCAAGCACTGACATTGTGTGACCAAATCATTTAAAGAAAAACAAAATCACAGATGACACTCACAGCAACTGTTGCTGAAATGATCGTTGGTCTTGTGGCACTCAAGAAAGTCTATAGAAAACGAGCGGACGAACTGAAGATATCGGTGAAAAATAAAATACATGTAATTTGACGATACACCTACATCTACACTGTGCGCGGGTGCGCCACTAACTGAGTCTCTGAGAGACGAGTCAAGTTGGACCAACCCAGCGCAGTCGAAGACCGCAGGCTGCGCGCAAACCTACAACAACATCTGATTGACGGAATGACTTCACTGGGTATATATCACTGTGGCACTAATTAATGTAGGCACTGCCTCAAGAACGAGAACGCTAGATCCTTTATTCGTAAGAAAAAACAAAATAAATTTGAAGCTCCTGAAGAACTGGGACCTACCTTAATAGCCCAGAACACGCAAATATTTATTTTCATTTTTGTACAATGGTTATTCTTATACAAGTTAAGAGTAACTTATATGCAGACATGTAATTGAACTAATAAGAGGGTAATACATACTGTTAATGTATATATAACTTTCCTAGAAACTAATAATACTGTAATAAAAATATTAACAATAATGTTAATAATAGTGATAATAACACTCGATACAGTATCGTTATTATCGGCATCATCACCATATTTGTTTTCCTTACAGTGAGAAAAATTAGTTCTTAACTTGTAGTCACCGTGGCTCCAGCGGTAACGTCCGCGACTCTGAGGCGAGGGTTCGCGCCCCGTCAAGGTCTGAGGTTAGCAAGGGCATGCACTCAGGGTAACGATTACCCCTGCCAAAACACGGCCTTCGCAAGAAGGCAACCGTCCTAGCCCTTGGTAGAAAAGGGAGTCCGTGACGTAAAACCGGAACAAACATACAATATCCTATTTGGTGGTCACGGGAGTTCAGTGGTAGAATGCGCCAGTCGGGAAGCAACTAAAGCGGGTTCGACCATACCCCGGGGCGTTAGGAAGGGCATCCAGCTTTAATCCCCCAGCTCCAACAAGTCTGAATTCACCCTTATTTTAGAGGGGCCTAATTATGACAAAACGGTGTTATATAATATTCTAACGTATAAAAAGTATCAATAATAATAATAACAATATTAATAATAATAATAATAATAATAATAATAATAATAATAATAATTAACTGCTGTGGGATTATTTATTCCATTATATATATATATTATATATATATATATATATATATATATATATATATATATATATATAATAAGATACTACTACCTACGACCCACCCCCAAAAATATCTTCGGCTAATCTTAGAAACGTTTGCGGTGAACCATTGTTTCCGCAACACAAGTGACTGAAAATAGCTAACTTGAAGACTTTCCGAAATTTCTGCATCCATCGGCAATTACTCTCTCCTCCAAATGGACAGAGTTTCTTTGTCCAACTAAAATACAACACAATTTGAATTCTGTCCATCGATATGAACAGAAATAATTATAACCAACAACAATAATAATAATAATAATAATAATAATAATTGATAACGAAGAACAAGATAATAGTAATGATAATAATAATAACATGAAAACGAAGAACAAGAAGATAATAATAATAATAATAATATGATATCGAAGAACAAAAAGATGATGATGATGATGATGATGATAATAATAATAATAATAATAATAATAATAATAATTATCATTACTATATAAGTAATAATTTACGAAATAAACATCAGTAGAGTGACATAGGAAGGCCGGATGTTATAACAAAGCCTTAAACAAAAATTACTTATAAGGTCTATTATTATTTCATTGAGTCGCATCGCAACAGAACTGGCTAAAATATGGCGCTTGCAACATCGATGATTTAAAAAAAAACGCTCATCCAATATGTAAACAACCTGAGGTCACATAATTAAATACAAAAAAATATATAAAACAGTGCAATTTTCCCTAATTTAATATTCTTCCTCTGAAAATCAAAGTCTATTACATGTCTTCAAAATCTCTATATAAAAAGAAAAGAAGAAGAAAAAGTATATCTTACTACTTGGCAGATGATTCAAGTGTCGTTGCCAAATCTTTCAACACATGTATTAAAGATGAGGACTGCCTCAAAAGTTCATCTGACAGCATGGCCGGACACTGCTCATGGGACAGGAAGGAAAAGTTTTATTATAAAGAGCAAACAATTATTGAACAAACAGGACGCATTTCAAGTAGTAAAAAAATAATAAAGTGGTACACACTTCGTGACACATTTCCTTTTTAAACTAGGGCAAAGAAGAACGATTTTGTTTGATGAAAAAAAACTGAATGAACTTGATATAATTGTTTATTTTCACAATCTTTTACTTGTAATTGGCTAAAAATTGCATACTAAAAGACCATACTAGGGATCGATATTTTGATATGGCTGGCTCTAGAACTAGAGGTCATAGTTTGAAGCTTCGTAAGAAAACTTCTTTGCAGGATGTAAGGAAGTACTTTTTCAGTGTAAGAGTAGTTGATAATTGGAATTGGCTAAGCGAGGAGGTAGTTAATGCTATCTCAATCCATAGTTTTAAGGACAGGTACGATAAGTATCACTAAGTCTAAAAATGGAACCGATCAGGAGACGGGAAGATACGAGCTTTGGGCTCTTTCCCGTAAACACAATTAGGTAAGCACACACACACATACATAGATAGATAAATAGATAAAGTGATAGAAAGATAGATAGGTAGAGATATTAGTTGATATACGGAGAGAGAGAGAGAGAGAGAGAGAGAGAGAGAGAGAGAGAGAGAGAGAGAGAGAGAGAGAGAGAGAGAATTAATCTCTCTAAGTTTTCTAAGAGTAAGCCCATGTGCTCGTCAATAAACTTAATTAAAAGTCATCGTTTCCTGCTAAAAACATTACTAAAAAAAATCCTCAATTTACTGTTTGAAATTGTCGACTCACTTCGAGCTATCCATATGAAAATATGTAACCAGTGTTGTCTAGACTGAATGAATATTTAGAACAATGAAGAACCCACTGGATCTTGAAATTGAATATCCATCTGAGTATGTTTACACATTCTAAAATATGTGTTATATACTCCAGTCTTGAACCCAAGCAACCATTTGATTGCCTATAAATATATTCTCAAAAATGTGTGCTTCAATTCATCTTCATTCTGCTATTATAACTATCTTTTTACTTATTCTAAATCAATACATATCCACTGAACTGCCCCTTAGGATCCTCACGACTATACTCAACTATCTTTTAACAATCAAAATAAGGCCGCTTTCACACCAATGTGGCATGTCGCACGTGGCACGCCAGTTGAACACGAACATCTGGAAATATATGAAACGTTTCACACAGAAGTGGGGACATGTCCCATGTGCGGCTTGCGTCGCACCACTGAATCTTGTGTTTAAAAACTTACAGGACCTTATTGTCTTTTTTTGAATATTCTGAACAATGATCAAACCAGCAAATCTAAACTCAAAGAATAAGTCTTTTTACATGTTAAAAAAATAATGTAGGAACATACTTTTGAATATGTAAATTTTTACAAACAACATTTCCAGAGGAATACTACTCCACACATCTAGTTTTTAATGTCACTGGGAAAGGGAAAAATACATATAAAAGGTGTTTTGGAGTTATACAAGTGGCAGACCTCTCTCCAAAGAATATACTGAGGAAGATACTGGAAAAGTATATAGATTTCAAATTCAAAACAAAGAAAATGTATAATAAAATACTGTACTTTCAGCAGACGTACAGCCTCCAAGCACCTTGACTAAAGAAGAATATTGAACTCAAAATATTGTTCTCCACTATATCATAAGCATTCTCCTAGTATATCTCCTGGTTACAATCCTTCTCTCTATCATCCTGTACATAATAAATATATTTTACAATACTCTCTTTCACTTCCCTCCCATATTTTAGCTTCCTTTCACCCACTCCTTCCTCCAAGATTCACCTCAGCATACTCTTTTCACTTCCTCCAAAACATCTTTTTAATAGCTGAATAATATTCACTCTATTTGGTGCCTCTCTCACCATGCCCTTCACTACCCCACCTCTTCACTCAATAACTTTCACGTGTGCCTCCTCATCTTCTCTTTGGAACCAAACTTCATACACACCGCATTCTCAATATCTTAGCATACACACTATTATTTATTAATAACTCCCTCTAAGTACATATCTTCATTATTTTCTCTCCATTTCCATTTTCTTCAGACACTGAACTTCCCAAATACATATTTAACAGGTTTATATCCTAATACAGAATTCACATCACCCATCAACATCATATTTTCAATCGTACCTTCAAATTTCTCCACACAAAGTAGAGATAGAAGATCTGCGAGGCAAGAGAAAATGATTCGATTTCCTTCATCTAATACCATTATATTACTGTTACAAAGAATTCTTCTTCAACACAATCAGCAAGGGTCTCTATTATGCCTATACACTGGACCTAGAGTGAAAGCATCTTTGGCATAGATCCACCCTCCAGAGCTACAAATCAGAATGGGAAGCCAAGGAACTCAGAAGACGAGAAGCAAAAGAGGCCAAACTGACACACCAAAATCCTGCCCTTCACAGGGCATGAGAACCTCATCGAGGCTTTGGTTATTAGGGTGATTACCTCATTTCTCAACACAAATTAAAGAACAACACAGTCTTTTCGACACCATGATATGACTCTCTGGCAGTCATTTCTCAAAGATATAGAGAGCAACCTAGGATTCAGATTATAGAAGAACCATATACACCAACAACACAACATTCACTTCCTGAGAGCTCTGTGCAAAAGCCCAGGATCGGCAGTGGCCTTCCTTAAGGACTCAAGACTGACCAGTTACGCAGCTTAGGGAACAACAATGACAACTATACAGTAAATACTCCCATATTGCATTTGTCATCACATTAGAATTATATAATATTGTTTACAATGATGACAATATTGCATCATTGTCATATTATCTATTACCATTATTATTAGACAAAGACAGGAGAGCAATGTGAGGTAATTAACAATGTAACGAAGTGGTTACCACATTTCCTTAGGTCTTTCAAGTGAAAGATGGGTTTTTAGAAAACTTCTAATTCATCATGATATTAAAGATAATGAAATGACAGACACATACAGTGAAACAATAAATTTTGATGTCCCTAGATTCACAGTGGATGGCATAACCACCTCAGCATACATATCATCTCAAGGACATAGTTGGTCTGATATACAAAACATCAAAAGAACGGCCTAGATATCATACTAGTATGAACAGTTTGGGTTATAAATCACAATGTTAAAAAAGGCACAATTCCAACAGGTTCATTAGGCAACTAACAAAGTTAGCATGAATTTGGGAAAAGATGCTCAAGCTAACATTAATCCCAAATAATTCCCAAAGTCATTACTAAATCATCAAACAACATATACATGAAAACTTTTAAGTTGAGATGATGAATATGTTTTCTGAAAAAATTCAGCTGATTCTTTTTTCATAAGAGAGTACAATGGCATGGATACTGCATTCTCTAATAAATATACAACAATAAATAAGATTAATACATTAGAACAAAGCAGTGTTGGACAACTAGTATTATAAATAAATATAAGAAGAAGAAATAAAGAATCGATCAGTAACATGATACTAATAGTAGACGATGATACTTATGGGAAGGTAAGCAATTTATTCCTATACTCAAAGAAACTGTACTAATCAAAAACTAACTTTAAAGTGATTATTACACACACTTTTCCTCATAAAAAACTAATGAAATAACTAACGAAGTACAAGATCCTGAGAGAAAATTTTCCTAAGTAGCTAAAAGCAATATAACCTCTGTTTACAGTGATTATCTACAGATAATGCTGCAGGAGGTACAAATGGGCCTGTAAAGGCAACCACAGAATTGTTTTCAAATTTTACCTGCCTTTCAGAAAAAGCATTTCAATGGCATATGACATGCCTCCTCCCATAAAATAAGAAAGGTTTTCCAATTCTAACTACAATATATATTAGGATATACATTACTGAATATAGTAAATGATATCTCACCCTTGTTTTTCTTTGTGGCCTGCCATACATATTCTTAGCAGAATACAATATCCTCTCAACTATTAAGTATACTGTATCTGGTAAGATAGATACATACTAAACAAGACTCACTAAACACCTTGGGTCTTTCATGTCTTCTGTATTTTTTTTTAATGAGTGACACCGGGACAGGTAAAATAAAAATGCCCTCGTCAATAAAGGCCCGGGCACAAAGAAAACATTAAGACAAAGGGAAAGTAAAATGTTAAGGACAAGGCAGAGATGATGTAATGAAGCACAATAAGAAAAAGGATAGGCTGAAAGAATAGTCAAAGTACTGAGGACCTAGAGATATGGCAGAATTAGACCCTGAGATGACGATAGATCCGCTTTTTGAAAGAAAGTTAGGTTATAAGAATTAGGAAAGACAGAAGGTGGAAGAGAGTTCCAGAGTCTGAAGGTAGTTGTGAAGAAGCAGTCGCTGCACCGACCAATCCGTGAGCTACAAATCTCCACACAGTACCAGTGATACAAGGCTGCTTGGCGAGTCCTACACGGCCTCAGCAGAGAGGGAGGCATGCAACTCGCCAACTCATCAGAGCAGCGATGGAAGCAGTAGCAATAGAAAAGAGAAAGGGATGATACCTTACGGTGAAGAGAGAGTGAGTCACGATAAATATACGCTTAGGGACTGCTGGCAGTAGATAAGCTCAGTGAAGAACGTCAATTTGTACACTACAAAAAGCTAATGTACTAATTACCAGTGCAGTGTACTTCAAATGAACAGGCAACAGAAGCACTGCAGAATTAATAATATAATTAATAATATAATTGGAATAAACTACAAAGTCATTAATATTTGTTGTTTCACATCTTTATTGTATGTATGCATTAGGTGCCCTTAAAAGTATATTAGTGTTTTCATATTGATCACTAATCCAGGTTTGTTATTTTCGTACAGGCCAACAATTCAGCCACAGAAAACCCTGGTGACATGTTGGCCAAAAACTATTGGTGAGAATGATTTGCACACTATCACAACATTTAATTAATGAGACAGAAGACCAAAGTCCAAAACCAGCAACAAAGCTATCCTTTTTACGAATATCGATACAGTAATGCTTAGGTATTTCGTAAGGTTCTTCTGCCATGACGTCCAATAGGCATAGCTGGCTTACCACTAATGCTTCTTTGTACATTTTTACATATCTGTTAAAATGCTTTACCATAAGCCCTAATGTCATGTCCTCTTGTATTGAGTACATGAGTTAACTCCTTAAAATGTCTACCATTGTATTTACATTAAAATTTTTGCATTCTTGCAGTTCAATGTCTCCTACAATTATGTAGAAAACTACTTAGCATAATAACGTTTCCTGCACTTTCAACCCGTGAGCATCAGGGATATTACACAGCTAATATTTGCTAGCCAAGCAAATAATACGACCCCTTAAAATACACTTCGTCAATCATTCCACATGTATCCTTATGTAACAAATAGAAAAAAAGCTATATACACTGACTGATACTATATAAATGTAAGTAAAATTTTCCTCTTGTGATGAGTGCTAAATGAACCAAAATTGAGGTGTATTAGAATATACAGTAGTTGTCATGATGGATTGACATGATATTGAACTCTCATCACACTTTGCACACCTAAAGAGTTTTTAGAAGGTGCTGAATGTCATCCATGTATTTTCTGATGCCTGACCATATGTTAACACGACAGTTACATCTTTGCATAGCAACACATATCAGCCAATACCTAAATAACTAACTGTACCTAGACTGCCACAATACAGTAAAGATTCTTCTTCATTTACGGCTTTTCCCACTTTTATGTGGGGTTGATGTTACTGTATAACTCAATAGAATGAGTTATACAGTAAAGATGATAATCATAAATTCCAGACTTATATCCACGGTACTTTCTTAAACCGTTCCTGGATTTTTATATACAGTACAGTATATGATATTTAATGTACAAAGGAGGGAAAATAAATTTCCTTCAGGATGTTAATTATGCAACAGCATCCAGGTAGAATCTCAGTAGTCGTATAACTACCACTGTAGACAAAAATCCATACAGTATCTTATATTCCATTTGATATACAATATAAAAAAGAAAATTATTTATTATATAAGGAAATATGAAGAAATAGTTAACATGCACATCAGTCATGAAAAATAAAATCAGGAAGAAAATGATTCAAACATGAAAGTACTTTAACAAAGTCATAATAGTACTTACCTTGAGCCGCATAATCTTCCTTGCAATGCCATGATTAGAGGGAGTAGCTGGACGTACTTCATTTGCCAATGTTGCGCAAAATGAACGGGTAATGGACACGTTTGTATTCGGAGTGTTAGAAGTAGAGGGTACGACGGGGGAGCAATTCCGATTAGAGCGAATGGGATGAGCGTCTGAGTTACCAGGCACGAGAGGTATTGTCTGTTGAACAGGAGATGCGGGGGACCGAGGAGAAGGGGGAAGTAAGAGAGGAGACAGATGGGTATGGTTATTACGTGGAGAGTTGACAGGAGAGTTGCGAGGCGAGCCGCGAGGAGACCCCCGCAAAAGGCCACCATCGTTTGATGGAAGCCTTAAAAGTTCCTTGGTATCCATACGTTCCCCTGAGGAAGAAAATTCGAAATTAATTTATGTAAGGGAAGTATCTAACCGTTTATTACACAAAAATAGTTTTCTGGTAAACTGTACCATATCTCATTAAATCCTTCTATTAGAGTTACGAAAATCTGACAATTTCCCACACACCCATCTGTAGCCTCTCTAAATTGTACCATAAGTATCTTTAGCCCTAGAATACTTACTTCACAGTCAGCATTCATGTTTTCTGAAAACTAGCATTTGCAAAGGACATCTCCTTTATTATGAGTCTCTTTAGATGAAGAAAAAATAAAAAAAAGTCACTTATTTGCAAATCTGCTCATTATACTTTGGTATCAGTCCGCTACCTCAGAGGGATATCATAGATTTCCTCATTTGTTCGCATTTCTATGTTTATTTGGTATCTCTCTCTTTGAATATTTGTCACAGCTAAATGGGAATTAAGTTGTAAGGTTCAGAAGCAAAGGACTGGAGGTATCACAAATTGACAAAGTAGCCCTAAAGTCTCATCCCTGAATTTAAGAAATCAACTCCAGCTAATAATGCCAGTTATAAAAGCAATTTAACTGCTGCCCTTAAATTATCAGAAATTCTCAAGGGTGATTCTTACCCACCCTGCTGTAATTATACAATAAAACAATTAAAAAAAAGAAATCCATAAACTCCCATATATACCACTGCCTTACTCTCTAGAAAATAATGTATTTCTTTAATAGGAATAACTGCATCTTAGAATGACTTTGCAATGAGATCCTGTACTTGACATTTCAAATGATCAGGCAACCTTTTCTTCAATTCCACTCCTCTCTGAGGACTTCCCCTATGGATCATCAGGAACTCAGGCAGACTATAATGCTTCCTAGCAGTGCCTGATGCAAAGTTTTTCCTCTCAGTATAATTTGGAGGCCTCCTTTCCCCTTAGCACTGTCTGTGTCCCTGTCACCATTAGCCACAAAATAAAATTGCGTGAGTAAATTCAGTCTTCCAGACCCACATCATGCCCAGAATCAATTTATCCCACCCACTGGAAGCAATTGGGATGGTGATCCTCAATACGACAAGGAGGCCATTCCAAATAATCCGATAAAATTAATACTGTATATAAAAGCATTAATATAAAGCTTGCAAAAATATATACTGTACAGTATTCAGCAGTTAAGCAAATGCCATTTCTTCTGAGGCTCCTTAAGGATTTTTTTTTTTTACAGATGTGATACTGTATCATGTTGAAGCCAACAATATGGCCACTGCAGTAACACTAAAAATGGAGTAGCTACTACGATTTTTTCAATAATCTTATCATATTTATTCTTCAAGATAAGAACTTTAAGGAGGAGGCATTGTCTGTTTCCTGCTCTCCCATCCTTTTCAACTGCTTCTTGAAAATAATGCAAGGAACACGTGGGTGGAATTTTTCCTCAGCTATCACCAGAGATATCCATTTTAATAACTCTCTATGTAGTGCAGGGTGAATGGGAATGGCAGTTTTTCTCCGATACCAAGAGGATTGTATTAGTTGGTTTAAAACAGTGATATTAGTATTACATAAAAAGGAACATGGGAATTTTAACCATGTTTGTCTGTAGGTTTCAATATGAAACCTCAATATATTATACAATTTTCTAAACTTCTTATCCGGTGGTAGTCAAGCTCATCCTAAAATCAAGAAGCATATATCCAAACATCACTAAAAAGAACTTTCTTATATCTAAGATTAATATATACATAAGATAGGCTCATTGAATAATCCTTTATCCAGTGAACAACTTCAATATGAAGATAATCATTTTACAGATTATCTGATGATGAACATTAATGCTACTGCATAAACACAAAAATTAAAACAAAACGAAACAAAAGCTCTGGAAAAGTTTATATAAATAGCATGTCAGAACATACCTCTAATAATGGCATGCAGTATTTCACTACACCACTGCCGCTCTCCAGGCTGAGATATAAACTCCCGGAAGAGAGCGTCTGTTAAGCCTTGCATATTGCAAACCTTCAACGTCATCTTTCAACCTGCAATGTAAAAAATTCTGTTGACTTATCCAAAAATTGCCTTTTAAAAGGAATATGCTAAAACATTTTCTTATCAAGGTATTGCATGTATCAAACCCCAAGAAGTAGCAAAGCGAGCAACATCACTATCATATTAAGCGATTGATGTCACTTCAAATATTTTTTATAAAGCCACTCATATTAGCAATTACCGTACATTACCTTCATTTATTTTCAATCATACCAAGTTAAAATAGGATGCAAAAGGTATTTCATCAGAGATTTTCAAATCTACAGTCCAAATATACTAAATGAGTGTAATTATTCATACAAATGCTTCAAATCTTTAGCTTATAAAATCTAGTTATTATTTGAACAAGTAAAGAAATCTGGGGAAATTTTCGGTTTTAAAAAGTTTCCAATAAAAAAGAAGTTTTAAATCTACCGTATGCCCCTTGGCATATAAATCAACTACATAAAGAAGGCACAGATGATGCCTGTCCAATATATTACCATGTCAACTCATACATTCAAATACATTATGGAACACGGCACCACACAGAACCACATATGACGGACCAGAAGTGGTAGCATCTTCGTCTTAGGGCCACCCTCCAGAGATAAAACTCAGAAGAGAAGCAAATAACAAGCCACACTGTCTCAACCAACCCCTGCCCCTCACCGAGTGCGAGAACATAGGACAGACTTCAGTAACCTGGGCATTTACTTTATTTCTAAACACAACACACAATTACACATTTTTTCTACACAAAAAAATGACTTTCCAACAGTCCTTTCTCAGAGACTCCATCTAGCCGTAGACACATATAGCAACCAAGTAAACACATTAAGGATGACAGCACTGCACACAACCACATACATCACCAACACTTCATAAACTACCAGAGACCTATGGGGGAAAGCCCAAGATTAGCAGTTATCTTCATTAGCAACTCGTGGCTGTTCAGCCAGGCAGTTCAGGGAACAACATCCACCACATACGGCAGCAACACAATATACCCTCCCTAAGATCTCTGTACGAAGCCCTGGGATCAACCGTGAAAATCCTTAGGGACTCAGGGTTATTCGGCCAGAGAAAATAAAGAAAGCTAATAAGAATTACGTTATTATATATAATATATTGTCATTTCAAAACTTAAACAGGTATTTAAAGAATCTCTTCCAATTGTCCAGCTGAATTTTGTTACAGGATTAGTTTAGGTTAGGATAGGACAATGTACTGATCTCAGAATCCAAATTAAGCATTTACCAAAAGAAAAAAAATGTTAAGAAATTTCATTTAACCATGTCATATAATTGATATATTTTAGTACGGTTATAAATAAAAGGAACACAAACTACTCACACACCCGAGAAGTATTGCAATTTAGGTCGTTAAAATGGACAAATATCATATAATACTTCAATTATGGGGAGAAGAGAATACTACTACAGAGGCATCATTTGACCCCAATAACCCCTGTGATCTCTGGTGATTACGTGAGTACACCATCAAATGGGTCAATAGCGAGGTAATAACTACACAAGTTCAAGCCTCGAGGTTAGCAATAATTTCCGAAATATCTACTAAATAAAATTAAAAAAAAAAATGGGTTAAAAAATTATAGTAACAAAAAAAAAGTTTACATCGTCAAAATATTTTAATTTACCAACTGCAGTGTTATACCTCAAGAGACGGTGATCCTCATAAGACTCCTCACACTTCCTTCATTAAAAGTTCAAAATTAAATCACAATGAATTCGCTACACTCTTCGAATTTAGTAATAAATCACTTTGTTTAATCCGCGCGATTTATCACTGACAGGAAAACAGCTTTGTGACTTCTTCTTCTTCTTTTATTTCTGAGGAAGAAGTTGGTGTTGTGGTCCCTTTGATCCACCCACATTGTGAACTCTTATTTTCCTGTTCCTGCAATAATAATAATAATAAAAATAATAATAATAATAATAATAATAATAATAATAATAATAATAATAATAATAATAATAATAATAATAGAAATAATAGTAATAATTAGTCGTAGTAGTAGTAGTAGTAGTAGTAGTAGTAGCAGTAGTATAATGCCTCCTTCTCTTCCTACTACTACTACTACTACTACTACTACTACTACTACTACTACTACTACTACTACTACTACTACTACATAATAATAATAATAATAATAATAATAATAATAATAATAATAATAATAATAATAATAATACATGGACAAGTTGGTGGGACAATAAAAAGATAAAATAATGCTATCTCCAACTCGCATTAAATGCCTTAATAAAAAAACTGATGTGACAATGTCACATCGACTGTTGTAGAACACTTCACAATCTTTAATGGCACTAAACGTATGAAAATTAATTAGAAATTATAACAGAGTCATACGAAGTTACACATGAACAAATACTGTACTACGTATTAGTGGTGAAAATAAGTTGAGACTTGCTATACCAATATCAAGGTATTTTAAGGAAATGTTTCAAGAAATTTTAACTGTTTTGCTTCTTTGAGGTTATATATATATATATATATATATATATATATATATATATATATATATTTATATATATATATATATATATATATATATATATATATATATATATATATATATATATATATATATATATATATATATATATATATATATATATATATATATATATATATATATATATATATATATATATATATATATATATATATATATATATATATATATATATATGAAGGGGTATGGTAACGTAAGGAACTGAAAAAAAAATGAGATCCTTGGTATTTGTTACTAAAGGGGGGTACAGACGATCATTATTACTGTCAGTAAAAATACTGACACTATTCTATTGGTGTGGAATACTACGTCAATATGATGGACACACTGACAGTAATAATGACAGTACAGGGAAATACTGTCAGTAATACTGATCATCTGTTTAGCCCTTAAGTATTAATTTGTCCTTCAATACATGCATACCTATTCAGTGTTACCATATCATGCTATAGAAAACTATTGATTGATATTTCCCCCTCTATATTATTCTTATAACTAGACGTAAATAGAGGAGGCTAATTAAAAACAGTGTTCCCACATGGAAGTGGGATTTGGCTACAAGAAATTAAATCAATAAAGAGAACTTAAAAATTGGGGAGATTATTGTCACAGTCAGCTGGTTTACGATATCTGGGGATGTTAGGCATATAGTATTTCCACACATCGGGCGAATGAGGGTATAGAGTCTGCAAAAATGGGTTACTCGAGAATATTTTTCACAAAGGTATGTGGCGTATATTAAGAATATGCTTTAATGACACGCTTGACCATTTTGCATGGTTATAATGTACCTGTAATAGTCACTTTGTGCCGTATTAAGAATGGTATTGATTCGATCCTAGGTCCGAGAACTGCCGGTAAATTGGCAAACCGAATGGGGAGAACTAGGGAGATTGAATCGCAATTGTTTGCCAATTTATGGTTCATGTTTATTTTAAAACCTTCTGATAAGTTGTGCCATTACTGCTAAATAAAGGAATTTTTAGGTTAAGATTCGTTTTATGCACCCCGTTATAACTAGTGGTCAAACCTCTTCAAATAGTAATTCTCAGACATTTTTTCCCCCAAAATTCACGTCACCCCCTCCTGGTAACTCTTATTTTGGTTCAAATTACGTAAATATATTTATGGTTAATTATTAACAACAAAATATTAGAGAGGTGCCATTGCTTATCTGAGAGATGAGAACGACACACTGCTGTATAAACACCCAATTTTACCCTATTGAGGTACTGAACTAGCTAATTAGCCAACCTAACCTAACCTATGTTAGGGTAGCTTACAGTTTAGCGGGCCATGCCGCTCAACGACCTCACCCCTTTGTTCAAGTAAGTAGTTCGACCCTAACCTGTATGATGGGGGGTACCAGGGGGGCGAAGCCCCCCTGGCTAAGAGGTTAGGTAAGTATTTTTAGTTAGGATAGTAAAAAATTGTTTCGTATACCTATTGTCGCCATTTTTGTGGTGTATTCATTCACCAGTTCTCTAGTTAAAGCCTATCGCCATCTATTGGTAGGTTTTGAACATTGGTATGGCCCGCTAAACTGTAGTTGTTCCCCTATGTTAAGTTAGGTTGTATTAGATCAGGTTAGGCACCAAACCTAATCCAGATTAGGTTTGGATTTCAAGGGACCTTATTTTCTAAGACGTATGTAATTTGGTAAATCATTATTCTCTATATCCATAATTTGCTAATAACCTCTTAAAATACATACAGCGCTTGTCTTTAAAAGCAAGTACAATTCTCCATGAAGCCATGAAGTAAGATGAGTAGAGAAAGTATCATATGCAGTAAACTTTTCTTTCAACTTTGTGTAATATCGTTTCAGCTCAGCTCCTCTACTCGTTCGTATAGCACTGCCCGACTTAACGATGTCGTCATCGCGAGTGCTGTGCGAACCCCAATGGGTTCTTTCAGGTAAGATGCAAGGAATGGAGTTCACAGTATTATAATTGCACAGTGAATTCTCTTATTTTTTTATGAGTATGATTGGGAAAAATGAGCAGGAAGAAAAATTTTTATTTTCAGTTACTTTGAGTATGATAAGAAATTTATCATTTAATCTTATTTACCTCCAGATCCTCATTAGCTGCATTACGAGCTCCAGAATTAGGTGCAATAGCTATAAAATCAGCCGTAGAGAGAGCAGCTGTTGATCCTAAATCAGTGCAAGAGGTAGGCACATTTACTTTAATTTTCTGTTACCAGTACCTTTTGGGAACTACTGCAGTAGAATCCTTGAGAATGTTGTGGCCTGTCAGATGTGAGGGGATAATAAGAGATATGTAACAAATATGAATGAACTTTTGGAGTATATATAGGTATAGAATTAGAACCGTACCTGAAGTAAGATATTTCATTGAGCTGTCCTGGCCAGCCCTATTTAAGTCTAAAAGACTTTCAGCTGTCCTGGCCAGCCCTATTTAAGTCTAAAAGACTTTCAGCTGTCCAAGCATGCTCTCTTTGCATACTCAAGTACTGTCATGTGGCCTTGGTTAATATCATATACTTCTGCACTAAATACACAGTACTCTGTAATTTTACAGTATTGACCATGATATTATTAAAATTGAGAAAGGATGGCATGAGTAATCGCTCTTCTTGCGCATTCACTTGTACAATATGGATTTTACCATTTTATTTTTTTAATTGTTCATTTGCTAAAGTTAGCCATGATGGTCTTTAGTAATTAGTAAAATATGGACAATAGTCGCAATTAGGGGGTCTTGAAAAGATGGGTAACCACAAAAAATCCATGTAAAGTTAAATAACCCTATAAACTAACCTCTAGAAATGAGTAACCCCCAGGACTACCTTCAAAAGATTTTTAGTTTAGATTAGATTAAAGAGTAAACCGGGGGTTACAAGATACTAGTCAGTGATACAATAGTTTAACCCTGAATAACTTTGACACCCTGTTTCTGATGGAAAATCTCCACTAGATGATGTCCATAGCAGACTTGTTTATTCATTGTGTTTTCCGTTAATCTTCAAGTCTAGCTCTCCATTGTGTTTGACTTTTTATATTTGAGTTGAACTATTAAATTTCGTTGCAGTATATTAACTTACAATATCTCCATGTACCTGAACCTTCTCCAGATGTTCAATTGCACCTATGCACTTTACTCACAGTAGATCTTTGTTATACATCTTAAAAGCATTCCATTTTGGGCCTTGTCTCATATCAAGCTTATTGCTTTTCCAAGTCTATGGTGCATGAATGAGAGTTTTGACCAGTGAAATAAACCTTCTTACTTTCAGTTCCAAGAATTATATATAAAACAATCTTTATTTGTTAAATTTTTTAGATCGTTAAATTGTATTCCTTTAAAAGCTTTCCCTATTATTCCTCAGTCTTTGTACCATCTTGGCATCAGATTGATCCCAAGTAGTGATATTTTTTTTATTACTTCAGTTCTCACCTTAAAGTATATCTCTTCAGTTATGTTTACTTTCCTCTCCGTGCATTCATGACCAGAAATAGTATTGTTTCTTTTTGAATGAAAATAAGTAAACATTCTTTTAGTTTTTTCAACAAAATTCCATATCCTCTAGAAGCCATGAGAGGTGGTCGCAATGAACAAAAATGGAGATTCCTTGACACTTCATCATAGCCTGACCTTTGTCTTGCCCTCCTTCAGCTGTTCTATGGCAAAAGATATTTTATCGTTTAGGATAGGATTTCCTTCACTTTGCTTTCTTATCTCTTTTATTTGGGCTCTGATAACATAAAATACAAGTGAGGTATTCTTTCTCTTATAAAGATTTTGCAATATATACCAGACCTTGGAAGAATGCTCTAGATCATCTATCAAAATAGATTGGAGAGACATATTTGTGGATATATAATCATGCAACTCTCATCAGAGAGTTGAGGGTGTTTAGAAAGAAATATTAATGAAGAGACCAAGAAAAAAGATGGGATGAACGTGTAGCTTTAATAGTTTTAAAATTAACAAAGAAAGTCACATTTATGGGACTTTTGGAGTATGAGCCTTAGGATATGATTGGAAATGAGGAGTAAATGGGATAAGTGCATTGATTTTCTTAAGGGTAATTGTGTAGAGATAGCCTTGTGTCAAATAACTAATTTAGTTAACATATTGATGGTCATATATACAAATCGGTTGGTGATATGAATAATGTTTTGTACCTACATTTCAGGTGTATATGGGAAATGTTTGCCAAGCAGGTGCTGGACAAGCTCCCACAAGACAGGCAACACTTTTTTCGGGCCTTGATAAATCCACTCCATGTACTACAGTCAACAAGGTATGTTGTATAAAGATATATTGTAGCAAATTTTTACCCTATATTGCACAACCTTTTTGAAAGAGGTACAGATACTTTGTGCAATTTGTCGCATATATTTGTTATACTCTTAGATTTAAACAGAAAGAGAAGTTATGCCTAAAAGCTCTCTCCTTGTGAGGGTGGCATATCAGAGAGTGACTTAAGGTGTGTCTCCTTGTTACTGTGACCTCACTTCAAACATTTTGTGGTAGTTTTGATTTATTTCAGTTTCTCAGCCTTAGTGATGATGTCTGATGTTTCTCTATTGTGATAGGTTTGTGCCTCGGGCATGAAATCTATTATGATGGCCTCCCAGTCACTCATGTGTGGCTCTCAGGAAGTTATGGTAGCTGGTGGAATGGAGAGTATGTCTAATGTACCTTACTATATGATGCGAGGAGACTCCCCATACGGAGGCGTTAAATTACTGGTAAGTTACAAACTTTTTGCTCTTTAGTGGTAATTGTGCGTGTTATAACTTCTATCACTGATATACATGTATCTTATGTATTCCTCTTCATACAGTACTGTGGGATATGGATATATCCCACTTTATTTTCAATGTTTCACAGGATGGTATTGTGTTTGATGGCTTAACAGATGTATACAACAAATTTCATATGGGTAATTGTGGAGAAAACACTGCCAAAAAGCTGGGCATATCTCGTGAAGAGCAAGATGAATATGGTAAGAGAAGTTGAATTTTGTTAACTTGAATGTTATAATTCCTTGAGTTGCAATTTGCTATTCTTTGCAAATTCATTAGAACATGTCCATCCTTAGTACACATTGAACACCTCACACTACCAACTCTCCAACACATCTCTACTTGTTTATTTTTTTTATAAATATTTTATTCCTTAGCCTTATCTACTTGCTTTCCCTCCCTTCTGCCCCAATCTTCATATTCTTTCATAACATAGTTCACTGAAGAGGTTAATTTGTTTGCATGGAGATTCCACCCAGGGGTGGAACAGGTCATAGTGGACCCGTAGGTGAATTACTTTTGTAAATAGATGTCAGTCTAATCAGTAAAGTAGTGAGAAAACCTTCAAAACATTCTTTACTGGGTTGTTAGTCTCCTTTTTTTGAGATGTAAAAAAAAAAAAAAAAAAGTGTCGGAAAGAGGAAAGATTAGATAGAACAGTCATTAAGGAGAGAGTTGATGGCGTTTCGTGCACGCTTTTAACCCAACTGGGGACCACCAGGAAGAAGGGTAAATGAAGAGGTTATGTTGGCTTGAGTAGGATAAATACCTATTGCCGTAGTTTGTATGTCTAGGTGAATCCACCATGCTGGCATTTTTGGGAGAAGGTATTGTTCATGAATATATAGTTTAGTGTGATTTTTTTCATTGTAAGTGTAATATTATTTTATAGGTTTATCAAGCTACAGAAGATCTGCGGCAGCATGGGCCAATGGTGCAATACAAGACGAAATAGTCGAAGTTACAATTCCCGGAAAGAGAGGCAAACCGAATACTGTCGTTATTGAAGACGAAGAATATAAAAAAGTTAATTTTGATAAATTCCGGAAGCTTGCTACTGTGTTTCAGGTAGGCAGCAAAGTAAACTTTCTTACATGAAGTATTTTGCATCTGCTTTGCTTTACTATTGATATGCTTCTGTAAGAATTAATGTGTTGCATAGAACATATTGGTGTGCTAATTTAAAATTAAATTAGACAAACACTATCATTGGATATTTAACAAAACATAACCAGTCTGGCATTTTCCTGTGTTACATTTTCTTGATATATCTATGAAAAAGGACAGCAAGTACAGTATTAGTTTTAGGTTGAAAAGTCAAATGCAATCACTGTAATATTTCCTTATGTTAGAATTGCCTGTTTTCATTTGCTCAGTTCAGATTGACATGAAATCCTATAAGCTATTGAAGGTTCATTTCAACAATAACAACTTTTTATTTTAGTCCAAAAGGGTAGTAGAAAGGCTTTTGTCAAATGGGCAATAGCAGGTAGTAGTGCATTTGTATAGTTTCATAGCTTACTAAATAATTATTATTCTTTATTTTTTTGGCCACCATGGCCCAGTGGTATAGCTCGCAGCTTAGATTCATCAAGTCGAGAGTTTGTGGCCCGCCATGGTCTAAGGTTAGAAAGGGTTTTCAATCTGGGTAACGGTTACAGTAGCCAAAACCAAAGTCCTTCGCAAGAATGCACCGTTCTGACCCCTAGTAGAAAAGGAAGTCTTTGATATAAAACCAAACTCATTTTATTTTTTTACTTTTTCAGCGTGAAGGGGGAACCGTAACAGCAGGCAATGCTTCTACCCTGAACGATGGGGCTGCCGCTTGTGTATTAATGACAGCCGCAGCCGCTGAGCGACATGGTGTCAAACCTCTTGCAAGAATTGTTGGCTTTTGTGATGCTGCCACAGATCCTATTGATTTCCCAATTGCTCCCGCCCTAGCAACTCCAAAAGTAAGTTGATTACGTGAAGATACCGACATTGATAAAAAGCTAACACTTTTTGTCTCCTTTTTTCAGTCTTTTTCTCATTTTTTAAACCAGTATATGTAGTTTTGGAGGGAGATTATTACTTAATGTTCACCTTTTTATGTAACTATTTTACATACTTATAATTAGAAAATGCTGTGTTCACAGTGCTACAGTGAGTATGGATTAGCTTTAGAATATTTGTAGAGATTATAGACAAGATATAAAATTTCTATAAAAATTACAAACAAGGTATAGAACTATATATAGAGAATGCAGACTGGATTTCGAATTTTTTAAATCCTAAATTCTATATTTATAAAAGAGAAATATAGTATATATTGGTACCTTTTCGTGTGTCGTGGGAACGGATTAAAGAAAAAATGTTAGTACAGTCATTTTCATACCCACCCGTCCTTCAAACATTATATTAACAATGGTTATATGTGTGAAGATGTATTAACATTGGTGATTTTTTTTTTCAGCTGTTGAAAATGACTGGCGTCAGTGCTGACAAAGTGGCTATGTGGGAAGTGAATGAAGCCTTCTCAGTTGTAGTATTAGCAAATATTAAAATGTGTGACCTTGATCCGGAAAAGGTCAATATTCATGGTGGAGCTGTTTCGCTTGGACATCCTATTGGGTAAGAACTATTTCTTCTTCAGTTTAGGAATCTCTTTGGTAGTGAAATAATATGCTGTTATTTGGCAGTTTTTATCCACCTAGATAATTTTTGAGGTGAGCCAATCTCCCTGCATTGGTCCCACTCTGTGAATTAGGAGAAATTTAATATTTTTGCCATTAAGTTGGGTGTTATATACCGAGATTGTGTACTTGTTTTGTATTGGTGCAGTTTAAATACATGAAAACGTGATTTTTTATGAATCCAAGTTCTTGATAGTGTATTCTTTGGCCTTGTACTCTCTCATTTCTATTTACAGTATACATAATTTCATTCTCTTTTTTTAAGTGTATGCAATATACTTTTTCATGTTTTGAAATATTTTTCCATTGAAACTTTTCTTTTGCTATGAAATTTTTCATATTTATAATTTCTTTTGTGTTGAAGGTTGAGATATGCGAATTTATTCACTGTATTTTGCCTATTCTTATTTACTTAACTATAGTATTAGCTAATGCTCCTCCATTTCTGGGATTTATGTCTACAAAGGCTAAGTGTTGATTCAAAAGATGTTTCCCTGCTGGCTAGGTACATACACTTACTGGAATGATTCTCTGCTCCTTTGTCCATTTTCTTACTTGTATGACTTGCTTCAATTGTTTTTCTATGCTCATTTGTCATTTTCGTACTTGTGTGACTTGCCTCATTTGGTTTTCTATGCTCTTTTGTCGTTTTCCTACTTGCGTGACTTGCCTTAATTGTTTTTCCGTTACCCTTTGTCCTTTTCTTACTTGTCCTAGTAAGTGATTTGTATTTTAGATATGTACTGTTGATTTGAGAGCCTAATTTCTAAGCATCTTTCCCATATAACTAAGTTTCTTTCTTCTGTAACGTAAAACCAGATCGATGTATTCGTTGAGCTTCAGTCATCCTTGATTAATTGATTATTGAAATCTATGTAATTGCTGCTGATTAAATTTTTTTTATTTTTTATTTATAGCATGTCTGGAGCTAGGATAGTTACCCATCTTACTCATGCATTAAAGCCTGGACAGAAAGGAGTTGCTTCAATATGCAATGGCGGCGGAGGTGCATCAGCCATTATGATTGAAAAGTTGTAAGTGTCAGAAGTTGTGCATTTTACCCTTTTCTGTAATTACTTTGCTGAAATACAGACTACACTTCAGATTGTTACTATAGAAAACATACTTTCCATATGATTTTTAGATACTATATATCGATGTATGTTTTAGGAACTGATTCTGTGTGTCAGTATTAAGCACTGACATTGCTAATTATCATCTCTCCAAACATGAAGATGAGAATCTAGAATCTAGTTAGCAGACTGTATTCTATTAGGGAGTATAATTTATGAAGCAGCGGGTGATATTCCATATCTATAGTAATCATTTTTATTTAGTATTAGATATTAAACATGTGATAGAATTGTAGATAATTTTTTAAGTGCAAAAAGGTCAGAAGTCGAAGCAGTGAATGTTGTCATTAGAGATGAGTGTATAAAGACATTAGGAGAATAGAATAGTGTCAAGTACTAACTGATAGAAACCATATTCTACTGTTAGTACAATATTTTTAACTTATTAATATAGGATTACAGAAATACTTACATTTTTTAATATTGAGGCTGACTTATATGAAGTTTAATGCCACCATTTTAGGCATAACATTGTGAAAAGACTAATTTTAGATGGATAGTATTGCAGAAATAAAATTTTTGTATATACCATTCTTTATTTCCCTCTTCTGTGTATTCATGTTGTGTTTTGATTAAATTTTTTGTTTCTGTCAATGTATTCAGACCTATTTGTCTACTTTTATAGATCAGTGAAATGAGGAAAATTAGTGGGAACTGTCAAACTACTGAGCTAAACTCTGTATTTTTCAGTTTAACTCTTCTTTTATATTTTTTTAATAATATCAGTAAATACTGCCAATATAAATACCAGTTCAGTGTTTTCTTAGAATACATTTCTTATAAATTGAATGCATACATTTGTCAGCAGCCCTTTTCAAAACTATTTTAGTTTTAAGTTAACATCCATTGAAAAAATGTAATGTAATGTATTATGTAATGTAATTTTTTTTTTTTATAAATGTTCAACGTAATATAAAAGTTTCTCTGCTTATCTTGCTCTCCATTAAAACTTATATATTTTTTTTAAATTTAGGTTTAAATATATCTGCATCAGCAATATTCAGAAAGTGAAACTGCATCATCATAAGTAATGATCACTCATGTTCAACCCACTTTACAAATGTCTTTTTGAAATTAAAATTTTACTTTCTTTTTCCAAAATAGGTGAGATTAGATATTAGCTAGTTTTGTGTGTGGTGTACTGATAATTATCGCTGCCTATGACTTGTAACAGGCAATATGAGAAGAGTTCCAGTAAGCCAAGAGTAACCCTTTTCACCAAAGACCCATGCCCACTCTGTGATGTTGCTTTGGAGGTAAGTTAATTTTGTTATGTATGGCTCTTTTCGTCTTGACAGACGGATAAAGCAGCAAGTTTGCTGCTTGATTGGGTAAAAGATAAGGGAGGAGTGCCTAGCCCATTTTGCATTTCCCCTCTCGACGCTGCTGACGAACTCCATAGGAAACACGTAGTCGTACATTTGGAAATCAAGCAGCATTGCAGGAGATGCCAGAAGATGGTCTTGAGCTTTCCTCTCCATCAACTGCCTTTCACACTCCAAGTGCGCATGCAAGGAAAAAGGAACAGGTGCAGGTAGTACCACCCACTGTCATAGTGGTAGCAAACATGACTCACTGGCAGTATATCATAATTCTGTAACTAGTTTTTTTTGCTAATTGATGTAATTAGCGTAACCAAAAAATCTTCCTGTAAAACTGGTACTTGGCTTAGGAGAGCATTCAGAATTTCTTGGGACTAAGGTCAGTGACAGCCATAATGGAAATGGAATTACATGAAGATATATAAATAGTGCTGCACTCTCCCCTAGAGGTTACAGTCATGAAAAATTGAGATCTGAGAGGAATGCAGTAGGAATGGTCTTTCTTATTGCTATAAAAAGTTTAGGTTGAAAAAATAATATTGTGAAAGGGAGCAATTTCAAGGAGTCTATTGTTGTTCATGGGAGTTGGGTTAGGAAGCTTTGCAAATGCTCTAGTACATAAACCACCTGGAAATCAACCAAGACTAGAGGTGTATGAAGTAAGGAAAATAAATATATATTGTTGGGGATTTCAATGAAATTGAAATATACTGGTACAGTCTTCATCTGCATCTTATAAGAAAGAAAATGCTCATCTTGAAAGAGGAGGAGAGGGCTTTCCACTATATTCTTAGATATTTAGAAGGAAAATGATTTCTATCCTACCTGAGACTCGTCAGGAAATCCCAAGTGATGGGAAGGATAAGAGAAAATATCTTGGAGGTAGTAAGACCTGATGTATATGGAAGAGAGCGGTGGGTCAAGAGTTAGACATGCAGTATTTGAATTCTGGATAAAGATTGACATTTCGCATCCACATGGATCAGTTTTAGGGCCATACCCCATTTTGTTTCTTTTATAAGTACTTTCAAATAATGTACCAGACTGTAACATCAGTTATTAAAATGTTTGCTGATGACGCAAAAATTATGAAAGGAGTAAACTATGAAAACTGTCATGTAGTTTACTTTTCTGAGTCTCGTGGAAACAAATAAGGATAGGACACTAGCTACAAAGTAGACAAGGGAGGAATGCAGTTTTTTCAATCCCATGCTACAGAGCCTGTAAAACTGCTTACCAATGTGAACATTTGGCAAGAACTTAATTGTCAGTTTTTCATGAGATTCAATCCTGGATGCTGTATATTCACCTCCAGGGAGAATTTTTATAGGCAGCATAAAGACTCGGGATATATATACTTTTCTTTTCTCAAAGTGCCTTTATAAGGGAGTAAATGATATCCAACTCAAAACGTCTTTTAAGGTAGTCACAACGAAAAGAGTGACCTGATGCAGCAGGATTTTGTGTTATTATACTGTATGCTGTTTTGTGGCTGGAAAAATTATTTAGGAAGGGGGACTGCCAACCCTTACCCTTGTATTCTGTTTAGATACCTTCTATGATGGAAAGGGCATGCCTGTATAGTATCTCACTCCTAAATGCAGGGATGCAACGAGGTTTTTTTTTGGCTCTTAATTCTTAATATGAAGAGGTACATGTGTTCCAGCCTTCTCTTGCTGTAACAGTAGCACTTTACTTTTGTGGCTGGCTTTCCAAAGTCATTAACTCATTACCTAAATACTTTTTATTAATTGTGAAGCATATTAGAGACAAGTTTAGTTTTCATACTGTCGGTTTTCCAGAGGCATTCTTTTTGATGTTTTAAAGAGCCTTTGAATAATGAAGATAATAGTTAAGGCTGTCAAGTTTTTCTTTTTTTCTAAGAAAATAATTTGGTATTCATGAGTACAGTATATAATTTTCTTTCATTACTGCATGTGCACGCACTATTTCCAACGACATTAGAATATTAATATATGAACTAATCATTCTGATTGAACTCTGTTCATCTAGCTTACACATCTAATTTTTCCTTATCATAAATTTTACCAGTACATTGTGATTTAGCATTTATCATCTGTTCAGGTAAGCTATAATATGCACCCTTCATCCTTGCTAGTTACTTACCTCTGCCTTTTCCAGGTACTGGAGCCATTGAAAGAACAGTTCACCTTGGAAACTGTAGACATTACAGAAACAGGTAATGAGAAATGGTTGCGTCTCTATGGTACAGAGATACCTGTATTTCATTTTGAAGGAAAATTTCTCATGAAACACAGAGCGAATTTGCCTCTGATACAGAGAAAGATCAAAGAATTTTCAGAATTATGAAATATTTTGACAAAGAACACTATTGTCTGTAGAGAAAAATGTGTCGTTGTATGAATGATAAAACACGACTGTGTTTTAATAATTGTGTAAGATAATAATAATAATGCTTTTATGCTAAATAATTAATTTTATGCCAAGATCAGCTTCCCATTTAAATGTTTATATATAATTTTTTCTTTGGGGGAATTAATTCACCGAGACTGAAAATTATCTGTACATATGCCGATAATATGACTAATATAACCAACATTACTTATATAAGGATTGTTGACATAACATTTGTAATAAGGATGGCAGTGTTATCTTTTATATTTTTTTTTAACATTTTGCTCGATCCTACTGAATTCAGCAGGATTGCCAAGACCAAGCAGAGAGAGACAGCAGGGGTTTCATCATTCCCTACATTTCCTATCCTCTTCTAAGAGCTGTTTTGTGGGAAGGAAAAGATTTTCAGGAGGGAAGGTATATTCAAGTCCTCTACTTTCAAATCCTTTTTTAGTTGTAGAATTCTCTTTCCCACTACCAGGGCTCTAGCTGGATATATTTCTTTTTTGTGCTGTAGACAGAGGTTGTACATTCGTTCCATTTGCTAAATGGTATTTGAACATTGGATTAAAGTTAGGGAATAACTCCTTTGTCAAATAACACCCAAATCATTTTTTTTGGTTCAAATAGTATGTGTACTGCACTCTTTCTCTCTCTCTCTCTCTCTCTCTATATATATATATATATATATATATATATATATATATATATATATATATATATATATATATATATATATATATATATATATATATATATATATATATATATATATATTAATTTATTTATTTATTTGAGAGAAAGAGAGAGTGAGTATGCAGTCCACATACTATTTAAGCCAAATGGGAAGAGTTTAACTTCCGCACAATATTGTTCACAACTTTTCCTCCTTGTTGCGTATCTTCGTTTAGGACCTTTGTATTTTTCTCCAACATTTCTCGTGTGATGGAGATATGGTGCTTATTTGTTTAATCATCACAGGATGATTTGGAGCACCTAGCAAGTGACATGTCATTCTTGGAGTCAGTTTTATTTGTTTTTAAATCCAATATAAGACGACTGAAGACTGCAGTCTGCATGGGGGCAAGTATATTGGTAAACAATGTGGCTTGCTGGAAGAGATTTCCTAAAAAACCTGTGTCATCTTCATTATTTTATATATGAAATTCAGTTATTCTTTTAGGATCACTATTTCCACTTCTTGTCTTCTAACATCTTTCATTATGCTATCCTCTTTTCTGTAATTGTTCATCATACCTTTATGATACAGTTTAATATTTTGTTTTATCTGCAGTTTCTGTAGATGGTAGATGGTATTGGATCTTTATTCTTCATAACCCAATGATGTAAACTTATTTTATTTGAGCATTTATTTATTTATTCGAGTATCCATTACTAATAAAAAGTGATACTTTTTCTAATTCTGCATGTACAGTACTTTTTTTTTCTTCTTCTTCTTCCCCAGTCTGAAGTGAGTAAGACCTAGTTTAATGTAAGCTTTTGTTACTGTTGTCTTGTATCTTAAGGCAATCAGTTTCATTTAAACATATTTCTGTTTATAGACTTCAGTGGAGAAGATATTGTTCTTTACTGTGAGATGAATGTCTAAGAAGGGGTGTGCACCTTCTACAAGTATATTGAGCTCATGGGTAAAATTCAAAAAGGAATCTTTGTAAGTTAAATCCTAAGTTCCATTTATATGTCATTCTTACATTTTTTAATATTTTATCTTCAGTATTTCTTTATAAAAGTTAGCAAATAGTGGTTCAAAAGTTGAACCCAGAGCTGCACCATCAGTTTGTAGATACATCTCATCACTGTAGCTTGCAAAATGATGTTTTTTCATGTACATATAAACGAGTATTTTTAGAGCAGGCTCAGGGATATCGTGTTTTTGGTTTTCTTTGTCTCTGTACATATTGTTAAGAATATTCTGAGTGGTTTCATCTACATGCACATGTGTGAAGAGGGATTCTGCATCTAACGAGGCAATGATTCCTTGTGGATCTGTTCCTTTTAATAAATCAAGTAAGTCTGAAGATGACTTGATCCTATATATACTTGAAATGTTAAGAGTTAAGAGCCATATCCATGACTTTTCTACTCTGGAAGTAGGTGTTTGAAGCAGACTTCAAATGGGCCCAAGCAGATTATCTAATTTATGAATTTTAACATTTTCCGCATGCATATCCGAAGTCATAGTTACCTCGAAGTCTTTTGAAGTGGATACTACTTACATCAACTGTTTGGTTAACTTTTCATTTGATTTTTTTTTCAATGGTATTTTTAGTTATTTGCTTGAATATCGTGCTATGGTTTTTAAAATAGTTTACATCTTCGTTAAGTAATATTCTTAGAAATTTATCATCAGTATGACTGCTCAATCTGCTTTTGTTATATCATGCTTTTGAGCTGCTTTGTCGATACTTTATGCCTTGGCTTCAATTATTTTATTATTGTAGTCACCTTTTTCCTTATTTGCTTAAACCAAGATATTTGGGAGTGACTCAACTTTGACGATTTTAGTTTTTATTTTCAAGGCTCTGAATTTCATCGATTTCTATCTCCAGTCTTTTTTTCCTGGGACATGATTTAAAAGTTTAAAGTAAAACTTAGAGGCTTCTCTTGGTCTCATAAACCATCAGTCTAAGAAGAACTCTTGAATTTTGGCTTAAAGTGCTATTTCTTTATCCAAACCATGTTCCAATGAAAAGAGACTGGAGATAAAAATGTTGCTCAATAAAATTCAGACCCTTGAAGACAAAAAAGAAATCGTAACTACAACTGAGTCCCTCCATCCAGAACCCTTGGTTGAAGCAAATAAAAGATGAGGTAACTACAGTAGTAAAATAACTGAAAAGCATGGAATATACTATAATAAAAGCAGATAAAGCAGTGACATTGGTAATAATGAATGAAAATTATTTAAAAGAGGTACAATATACTATTTGAAATGTTAGAACGGTATTCAGATGAATAATTAAAGAGCCTATTGAAAAAGTTAAATGAATAATTAAAAGAACAGTTGATGCCATTAATGCAGATGTATATCGCATCCATTTTGAAAGACGGCATGAATTTGATAACTTGGCTTATGTGTTCGGAAATTTTAATATTCATAATTGGGATATTCCACTTGGGCCCATTATAAACCAGCTCGGAACTCCTACTTATGAACGAGCAAATATATTAAACTCGCTCTTAACTACCAATATCCCAAGTAACTACAGCATCAAGTTATCTGCTAATGTTCTTGATATATAGAAGCAAGTCCATTTGAGTAAGTGCCTCATCAGATTCAGGATCCCTCTTCTCCTGTGTTTCTGTGGATGAAACAATTCTTATTATAATTAACACAGCCTACAATGATATATTATACTTGAAACACTATATTCCTGAGCCTACTCTTGTCAATACGCCTCAATATAAGTGGTGAGATATATCTACAAGATGGCTTCACCTCTTGGGACACTTATTTGCTAACTTCTATATGGGAAATATAGAAGGAAAGTACAGTGTTTAAAAATATACAAAAAGCCTAATATATACTGCAGATATGTAGGTAGTCTATTTGTATGTACTAGTAGCATCAACAAGCTCGTGGACCCTTGGAATCGGCGTACAAAAAACTCCAAAGTAAATTTTAACCATGAGCTCAATATAAAAGGGTCATTCCCATTCTTAGTCGTAATCTCAAAGTAACGACCAATACCTCTTCTACTGAAGCCTATAAATAAAGAATCAGGAATGTGTCTATACAAAAAGTGTATGCCCTCAGATACAAAACATTAATAAAACCTTACATAAAACGGGATCTTACCAACTCTTCTAAGTGGAAAAAAATGAGTACATGCACAATTAGCAAGAATATTACAAGTTTAAAAAAAAAATAAAAATACACACATCACTGGATAAGACAAGAGTAAAGACCCTACATCATCTTAAGAAACTGTGCATAAACAATCTATAAAGTTGCATAATAAAGGTAAACAATAAATAGCAATTACAAGAAAGAGGAAAGAAATGAGTTACTTGAAATGGATACAATTTTGTTCGGAATATGTAATAATACTTGACGGTTATTGGAATCAAAACCCCATAAACTTTGCTAGACTCTGGAAACAAATCCTTCTAAGGGAAGTCTTAAGAAGTAGAGATACCACAGGCGAACTTGTAATAAACTTTAATGAACATATTTTGTATTCTTAGTACTGGAGTATCTACAACACAGACGCTGAGCATTTATTTGTCCATACCCTGAAAAATGTAAACGTATACACTACTCAAGACTGACACACTATACCTAAACCAGGTACAGTACTTTATAGTATGCATAAATTTAGTTGACGGGCTACATGTTAAGAGCACAAATGATGCAGTTACTAAAAAAATGCAATTGTATACAATATCGATTTACACTACGAAGACAAAAGGAGTTGGTCTGTTAATACAGACACTGTAACATTTACAGTTGAATGTTAAATGTTAGAAATAAAATAAAATTATACTACACAATAAATAAAAGTATTTTACTGGTGCAGTAATGGGTACTGCGTAGGAGTGAATATGAATGTGTAATACTACGAATTTTATTTCATCTTCAAGATGCCACATATTGGATATTAATTTTTCAGCAGTAATGTTTTCTTAAATACAAAACCGATTAATACTCGTCATGACAATTACACTTTATAAAGTTATTATTGGTTATTATATTCTTGTGTTAAACCCAACTGAATTCCTGTAGACGTAAACAACTGCTTCCGGCTGCAAGAAACAGTACCTTGTATATCTGTCACTTAATTTTACGTATATTTAATATTCTGCATTAAAATGATCTGTCTTAAAACAAAAAATAAAATTAAACAGAAGAAGGATATAAAAGAATTCAATAAACTAAACTTTGAACATCAGACAAAATATATAACTTACACATAAGAGAAGTTCTAGGGATAAAACCTATTTCATCTGTGTGAGAGCATGCAAGTTAGAATCACATTTTATATTTAATAAGTCATACCTACAGACCTCTAAATATAATTAACCAACTTATTTCACGGCCAGGGATCAAACTGCGAATGCTCACCACACAGCATTTCTGTTGTGAGCTTAGGGGCACTACACAAAGAACACCAGCTTTTAAACATCAACCTTCAACAATAGGGTAGAGCAGCTATGCAAACAATTTGTCACAAAAGAGAGGGAACAAATATTAATACAAGTATATTTTTTAACTTTGCTCTATATTACTCGGTACTTTGCAATCGGTACCGAGTTTGAATTACTATGAATATATAACCCTATTGTGTGACTTCTACCGATAAAAATATGTTCGGTGTATTCCTTTACGCCTCAACGCGTTCGTTAGCGACTTCCTTAACGACGATGAAACAAATGAGTTTTCTATCCGCGTACTAAAGCTAAACTTATCTCTGTGTATTAATATTATTTGCAATAATCTGTCTTGGTTGTGACTGCTGTTGCATCATCACAGAAGGTGGTTGAGAGAGAGGAGCTTGAAACTGTGGTGCTTGATATTGAGGAGCTTGAAACTGCGGAGCTTGGAACTGAGGAGGTGGAGGTGAAAATCCACCTGCAAATGGAAAGTACAAAAATTAAAAATCCATCCTGTGCCATAGCTTACGTTACTGCATATTTCAAAATTCCATCTATAGCTGTGAACATTGCAACAGAAGGTAAAAGTGCATTTACAAACTATGTTGCTATCAGAAAAGGTGTGGTATATTTTTCTGATGCAGAAATCTTACATAGCTTAAGGTGGTAAATAAACAATATAGCTGTATATAGGAGTTAGAAAATCCAAATGAAGAGAAAGTGAATGTTTGAAGTAGTCTAATGCACTGCAAGGACACTGGTCCTTTCCTTTTTTTTACTGAGCCCACTGTAACAGCAAATATATACCTAGGCATAGTGGATAATTTGACTGCACCTCAAATAAAATTTCAACCATGGGTATTTTTCAGCAAAATTATAACACACGGTACCCAAGCTTAATAAGTATTGCTATAATATACAAGAATAAATAAAGCAACTGACACAGTTCTAGAAGATAGTGTTTCCATAAATAGTAAAAAATATCTAATGCCCAAGACACATAATATGGCAAAAAATTAAGACATTTTATATACGATGTTAACACAGTCTTACATGTTTGCATATAGTGAACTATGGACAAAAAATAATTATACAACAATATGACTAGATTATATATCTCATAAACTTCTAGCATACATTATTTATCTCAAAATATTCTCCTAACATATATGTTACTGGCATGACATGATAAATACAACATTATGCGTAAATGTAAAGAGAGCAGCTGTATGCATACATCAAAGAATAACCAACTTAATTTCCATCCATCAACAATGATATACCTCCTAATAAAATGAACAGAATAAACTTTTTCGTAGACTTACTTGACGGAGAGGACGATAACTTATCTTGAGTAGACATTTTGGAAAAGGCCGCAAGGGCATCAGGAAAGGCAGGTGGTGTGGCTGGTGTGTTGGCAGGTGTACATAACTGTAGGAAGACAAACATTGTCAATGGAAGTCAAATACAGTTTTGGTACTGCCATACAATCTGCTTCAGTTCATAAGAGCATGCTTTACATACATACACACACACACACACACATATATATATATATATATATATATATATATATATATATATATATATATATATATATATATATATATATATATATATATATAAAACGAATAATAACCCGCGTGATACATATGGTCACCATATAGTCACTCA